>QANZ01021649.1:7560-23928 GCA_003254925.1 Chamaecrista fasciculata | reverse complement strand
GATTTTGTATCTCATACAAAATCCCACGCTCGTATCGTATACGTAGTAGCGCAATATATATATAAATTAGCATGTTAAAATCGCAGCCTAAACATACATCTAGCGCATCTCATACAACTAAATGCAAAATAAACACCGTCTTTAGATATGGCCCATCTACCCTAGAGTTCTCCCAAGCCAATGAGAGAACCTTTCTAAAAGGAAAAATAAAATTACACGTGAATAAACCCCAGTTACATTGAGGTATAAACAGAAATTAAATTTTACACCAGAGTAGAGGGAGACGACACGCAGGCCGTATTTACCGAAATAAACCTCCTAGAGCCATATCCAACACCACACAATTCAAATATGAACAATTCATACAATTATGTCAAACACGGTAACAAACACACAAATTAAAACTCCTTTTAAAATTGTGTTCCACTTTAGGTCTGTGCAATTTTAACATGCCCTTTTCTTGAGATTAGGCCTCTTGTCAATAATTATAAATACCATGAATCTCATTCAAGAATTTATAAATATTGACCCCCAAAAATTTTAAAATTCTCAATTTTAACAATTTTCAGCCACCTTTATAATTATTATAATTAAAACTCTTTTAACTATAATTATAGAGGAATTTCGATTTTGGCCTAGATCATCAAGAAAAATTTTCCAGTCCATCCAATCGACTTATATGTATCTCATACATATAATTTGCACCTTTTTCTGTAGATTGAATTTTTAAGAAAATTGATCGGTGGATTTCTTTGTAAAACCAAAACGCGATTGGAAGCGGTAAACACACAACATCATACATCACATGTACAAACAAACAGTTTTAAATACTAGAACTAGCGTGGCTCTGATACCACTGTTGGGAATCCTAGGCGCCTAAAGCAGCGAAGCAAAAATAAAATAATTAAAACGCCTAGGTCCTATGATTCCCGAACGGATCCGCTAGCAGAATTTCAAACTTTTGGTTAGTGTTATACCTCACGAGTTTCAATCTGATAGTTGAACAAGGCGAGTTCCACGGAGCCCACTCCCAGCGTTCTCCCTCTGCCAGTAATCCACACGAACAGTTTCTTTGAACACCGAGGTACTAGCCTCCAATTCTTTTCTCCAAAAGAATCAGGGACCAATCTACAGACCTCTGACTTCAAGAACTCCTTCTTGAACCAGCAATTGAGGTGGCGCTTAGAAGAATCCCCCCACAAGAACTCCTTCTTGCCTATTCTTCTCTCACAAACCCAAATTCTAGAGCTTAAGTCGAAATTCTCTAACTCTTAGAGAAAGTCGACTTTCTCTCTTGTGTGTGCAAAGGAATATTCTCTCTCTCTAACTCTTAGGAGGAAAACCAAATTAGGGTTGCATAAAATTGCTTGTCAGACAATTATGGTGCAAGTCGACTTGCCCATATATTTATAGACTAAAATTTTGTGATTTAATTATTCCTAAAATAAAGATATTCTGATAATATAATTATTTAAAGACTTGAATTTATAATTATAATATTACCTTAATATTATATTTAAATTCTAATTGCAATCTTGGAGAATCAAATGAGAGATCAAATCTCCCAATGGGACCCACCAAGATGGCGCCATCTCACTCTCCCCTTTTCCTTGAAATTTTATAAATCAAAAACTTTCCTTATTTTTGATTCACCAAAGATTCTAAGATGAGATCTTCACCAAATCTTTTGAATTCAAATATTTTGAAATCTCCATCAAATCTTTTGAATTCAAACTTATTATTTGAATTAATAAAACTCTTTTATTTATCCAAATAATCCCTTAGAGGCGCCACCCTCTTTATTTATTTAGGAATTTTATAATTCAATAATTTCCTAACTCTTAGGAACATTATCTGAATTAATTTCCTAATATTTAAATTGTTAATAATTAATCTCATTAATTATATTAACAATTATTTATATTTAAATTTGTCCCACAAATCTAAATATGTCATCTGTAGATTAATTAAGACAAGACATAATGTCCCAGACATTTCCTCTGTGTCTTAAATCGTGTCACTCGCGTGACCCACGAATTAACCCTAATTCGTGTCCCTTTCAAATGGTGTTCTGTTCCTGCTCGTGTGTGACCCAGCAGGCCCCACGTTAAGTTGGCAGGATGGCATCCCCATGACCTACAGGTCGTGAGCGGACTCTAGCAAGGCATCACAACTACCCAAAACACGTGAGTTATCGTTTTTACTAAAACGACTTAATCTCAGTACCTCCGTGTCAGAGATCCGATTGTCCTACGATATCTTGGTCATGGACTAGGCACAGGAAAGTCATCCATAATCCAAACCACAACTTTCTCGATTCCCTGAGTAAGTCTCAATTCTTGAGTGGCCACTCTTTTTCCTGGACAGACTCATCGAGGGCGCCAGTTAGATATCTCTCATCTAATGAGGGACAAAATCTCATTTTGGTCAATCCACATGCCACAGCAATGCAATCAACCAGACCCGTACTTAGCCCTTATGACTACTCTGTTACGGGCAGCGTTAGACTAAGCCAAAGTCTGACTACTGCAACGCCGGAATAATGATGACCTCAGGTCTAAGGCATCGCTACAGGCGTACAAGGAGAGGCAAGCTGATGACTAAACCCATGCAGGACTCTCCGGGTCAGTCCAGCAACTCGTAACCACCTTACGTAATTGCACCATGACTCTCGTCCCAGCATCTAGTGCGTGCATCTCATGCACCGAGGTCATGCTGGTCTTAGTTCATTTTTGTTCCCACAAAAATAATCGACCAGGGACTAATTTAGATCAATTATATCATAATTAATCATGGATGTTATCATAGTAAACATGCTAATAACATGATAACACATTAATTTATCTTCCATAAATTAATAATATGTTCACAACATATTTACATAAAACGATTGGCCCTAGGGCACAATCTCCAACAAGAAGAAACCCCCCACAAGAACTCCTTCTTGCCTTTTCTTCTCTTAAACCCTAATTATGGAGCAAAATCGATTTTACCAACTCCTTAGCAAAAGTCGACTTTCTCTCTGTATGGGTGCAAAGGTGCGGTTTTCACTCTCTCTCTTCAAGGAGGAAGAAAATCAAAACTAGGGTTAGTATGCTTGCTTTCACAAGTGTGTGGGGCAAGTCGACTTGCCCCCTTTTTATAGACAAAAATTTGGTGATTTAATTATTCCTAAAATCAAGATATTCTGACAATATAATTATTTTAGGACTTGAATTTACAATTAAAATATTGCCTTAATATTTTAATTTAAATTCGAACTGCAATCTTGGAGAATCAAATGAGAGATCAAATCTCTCATTGGGACCCACCAACCATGCGCCATCTCCCTCTCCCTTTTCCTTGGAATTTTTATAAATCAAAAACTTTCCTTAATTTATGATTTACCAAAGATTCTGAGAGGAGATCTCACCAAATCTGTTTGAATCAAATCTTTTGATATCTCCATCAAATCTTTTGAATTCAAACTTATTATTTGAATTAATAAAACAATTTTATTTATCCAAATAATCTCAAAGAGGCGCCACCCTCATATAATTATTGGGGAATTTTATAATTCAATAATTCCCTAACTTTTAGGAATATTATCTGAATTATTTTTCCCTAATATTTTAATTGTAAATAATTAATCCCCATTAATCATTTGACAATTATATTTAAACTTGTCCCACAAATTTAAATATCTTACAACTGTAGATTAATTAAGACAAGACATAATGTCCCAGACATTTCCTCTGTGTCTTAAATCGTGCCACCTGAGTGACCAACGAATTAACCCTATTTCGTGTCCCTTTTAATTGGTGTTATGTTCCTGCTCGTGTGTGACCCAGTAGGCCCCACGTGAAGTTGGCAGCAAGTCATCCCCATGACCTACAAGTCGTGAGCGGACTCTAGCAAGCCATCACAACTACCCAAAACACGTGAGTTATCCTTTTTACTAAAACGACTTAACCTCAGTACCTCCTTGTTAGAGATCCTATTGTCCTACGATATCTTGGTCATGGACTAGGCACAGGAAAATCATCCACAATCCAAACCACAACTTTCTCGATTCCCTGAGTAAGTCCCATTTCCTGAGTGGCCACCCTTTTTCCTGGACAGCCTCATCGAGGGCGCCAGTTAGATATCTCTCATTTAATGAGGGACAAAATCCCATTTTGGCCAATCCACATTCCTTAGCACGGCAATCAACCAAACCCGTACTTAGCCCTTATCGCTACCCTGTCACAGGCAGCGTTACACTAAGCCAAAGTTTGACAACTGCAGCGCCGGAATAATGATGACCTCAGGTCTAAGGCATCGCTACAGCCGTACAAGGAGAGGCAAGCTGATGACTAAACCCATGCAGGACTCTCCGGGTCGGTCCAGCAACTCGTAACCCCTTACGTAATTGCACCATGACTCTCGTCCCAGCATCTAGTGCATGCATCTCTATGCACCGTGGTCATGCTGGTCTTAGTTCATTTTTGTTCCCATAAAAACAATCGACCAGGGACAAATTTAGATTAATTATCTCATAATTAATCATGGACGTTATCATAGTAAACATACTAATAACATGATAACACATTAATTTATCTCCATAAATTAATAATATGTTCACAACATATTTACATAAAATGATTGGCCCTAGGGCACAATCTCCAACAGACTACCACTTGCATTAGGGTACAATCAGTTTAACCGTTCCTACTCCTAGGTACACTGATCAATGTGTCTAATCCCCATCGACGATACATGTCGCTCATGTATAATTCTTGCAAGAGGTTTAGTTAGAGGATCAGCAACGTTGTCCTCGCCTGCTACTATGCATATCTTCACATCACCTCTGTCAATCCTCTCCCTGACAAGGTGAAAACGTCTCAGTATATGTTTGGTCCTCTGGTGGGACCGTGGCTCCTTGACTTGTGCAATAGCGCCACTATTGTCACAATACAGGGTTACGGGATCAGAAATGGTCGGAACCACCCCAAGCTCGGAGATGAATTTTCTAATCCACACAGCCTCCTTTACCGCATCCGATGCTGCAATATACTCGGACTCCGTTGTGGAATCGGCAATCGTGCTCTGCTTTGAACTGTTCCAACTCACGCTGCCGCCGTTCAGGACAAAAACATATCCTGACTGTGATTTAAAGTCATCTTGGTCGGTTTGGAAACTAGCATCTGTGTAACCCCTTACACATAGCTCCTCATCAGTTCCACCGTAAACCAAGAACTCATCCTTAGTCCTTCTCAAGTACTTAAGGATATTCTTGACAGCGATCCAATGATCCTCACCAGGGTCTTGTTGGAATCGGCTCGTCATACTTAGGGCAAACGACACATCTGGTCGAGTACATAACATGGCATACATGATAGATCCTATGGCCGAGGCATAGGGAATTCCACTCATGTGCCCTCGCTCAACAAGTGTCTTGGGACACTGTTTCTTGCTCAAGGTCAGCCCATGATTCATCGGGACGATTCCCTTCTTGGAATCCTGCATATTGAACCTCTTCAATACCTTATCCAAGTATGTACTCTGACTCAATCCGAGAAGCCTCCTAGATCTATCCCTATATATCTTAATCCCTAGTATATATGCAGCTTCTCCTAAGTCCTTCATTGAGAAAGATTTTCCTAACCAGGATTTTATAATCTCTAAGGTTGGAAAATCGTTTCCAATGAGTAGTATGTCATCGACATACAGTACCAAGAATACTATAGTACTCCCACTAACCTTCTTGTAAACACAAGGTTCGTCAGGGTTTTGCAAGAAGCCAAACTCTTTGACTACTTCGTCAAAACGGTGATTCCAACTCTTGGATGCTTGCTTCAATCCATAAATGGATCTCTGAAGCTTGCATACCATGTCTGGTGCCTCAGGACATACAAACCCCTCAGGTTGTATCATATACACATCCTCGGGCAGCCTTCCGTTAAGCAACGTTGTTTTGACATCCATCTTCCATATCCCATAGTCATAATATGCGGCTATGGCAAGGAGGATCCTAATGGACTTGGCCATTGCAACAGGCGAAAACGTTTCATCATAGTCTATACCTTGACGTTGCGTAAATCCCTTCGCAACTAGCCTCACCTTGAAGACGTTGACATTGCCATCCATGTCTGTTTTCTCCTTGAAAACGCACTTGCACCCTACGGGTTTTACCCCTTCGGGTGGAGCGACCAAGGTCCAAACCATGTTGTCGTACATAGATTGCATCTCAGCCTTCATGGCTTCAAGCCATTTCTCTGAGTTGGGATCTACGATGGCCTCTTGATAGGTGGTGGGTTCACCACGCTCTGTGAGCAACACTTCCTTGTTTTCAGTCACGAGAAATCCGTAATATCTCTCTAGCTGGAAACGTGTTCTATCAGACCTTCGTGGTCCTTGTGATTGTTGAGGAGCTTCCACAACATCTTGTGGAACTTCTCCAGTTTCCGTCTGTGCCTCTGAAGTGCCTTGTGGATTTTGAACTTCTTCAAGATCCACCTTACTCCCACTGTTTCTCTTAGAAACTAGATCCTTCTCCAAGAAAAATACACTTCTGTCTACAAACACTTTGTTGTCAGCTGGGCAGTAAACATAGTATCCCCTTGTTTCCTTGGGGTATCCTACAAACAAGCACTTGAGGGATTTGGCTGATAATTTATCGATAGCTTGTTGCTTAACGTAAACCTCGCATTCCCAAACTTTGAGATAAGACAAATCGGGACTCCTCCCTTTCCATATCTCATATGGTGTCTTCTCAACTGCTTTAGACGGAACACGGTTAAGCGTGAAAGAGGCAGCTTCTAGAGCGTACCCCCAAAAGGATGGCGGAAGATCAGTTTGACTCATCATAGACCGAACCATATCCAATAGAGTTCGATTCCTCCTCTCAGACACAACATTCCACTGTGGTGTTCCAGGTGGAGTAAGCCGTGAGACTATCCCACAACTACTAAGATGATCAGTGAAGTCTTGACTCAAATACTCACCTCCTCGATCTGATCGTAGGATCTTGATTTTCTTGTCAAGCTGGTTCTCAACTTCATTCTGAAATGTTTTGAATATTTCAAAAGATTCTGACTTATGCTTCATCAGGTAGACATACCCATATCTACTGAAGTCGTCAGTGAACATAATGAAGTAGGAGTAACCTCCTCTAGCATTAATACTCATGGGTCCACATACATCACTATGTATGATCCCCAACAAGTCAGATGCCCTTTCACTGTGGCCAGTGAAATGCGCCTTTGTTATTTTACCAAGTAGACAAGATTCGCAAGCATCATATGATTCAAAATCAAATGAGCTTAGAAGTCCATCTCTATGGAGCTTTCCTAGGCGTCTCTCGTTTATATGGCCTAAACGACAATGCCAAAGGTATGTAGGATTAGATTCTCTAATCTTAATCCTTTTCGTATCGATGTTATAGATTTCGTTATTACGACTTTGTTCCAATTTTAAGATATAATGGTTATCATGCAGATCACCATAAGCATATAACACATCATTCTTATAAATTGAACATCTACCATTTCCATTCATGCAATTAAATCCTTCCTTATCCAAATAAGAAAGTGATATAATGTTAGAACTAAGAGATGGTACATAATAACAATTGTTTAACAATAAAACAAGCCCAATGGGAAAAACTAGCTCGTATGTTCCTACAGCAACAGCAGCAACCCTTGCTCCATTGCCTACACGTATGTCCACCTCGCCTCTGCTCAGCTTTCTACTTCCTCTCAACCCCTGCACATTAGTAAATATGTGAGAACCACAAGCAGTATCCAATACCCAAGTGGTAGGAGTAGACAAGTGAATGCCTATAACAAAGATACCTGAAGTAGAGGCTTCGCTCTTCTTCTTCTTCAGATCTTCCATGTACAGCTTACAGTTTCTCTTCCAGTGACCCGGCTTCTGGCAGAAGAAACAAACTGTCTCCTTATTGGGCTTTGCCTTCTTGGCAGGCGGCGGGTTAGGCTTAGCCGCAGGCTTGGTCCCACCAACCTCGGCGTCTCCTTTCCTCTTTCCTTTGCCCTTACCCTTTCCCTTGTTCTGAACTAGTAAGACAGTGCTACGCACCTTCTTAATAGATGCCTCAGCAGTCTTTAGCATCCCATGCAGTTCAGAAATGGTCTTCTCCATGCCATTCATATTAAAGTTTAAGACGAACTGGTCATAACTTCTAGGTAGCGAATTCAGGATCAAATCTGTCGCTAGCTCTGGCACAATGGGAAAACCCAGCCTGGCAAGGTGATCTATGTACCCCTGCATCTTCAAGACGTGGGCACTCACAGATCGACCTTTTGCCATCTTGCAAGAGTAAAGAGCCTTTGCTGTCTCAAATCTCTCTTGCCTTGCCTGTACTTGGAACATTTCCCTGAGATGTATTATTATCTCATATGCCCCTTTGTTCTCCATGTTCTTTTGAATCTCGGGAACCATGGTTACCAGCATAAGAGAGGGAACGTCCACAGAGTCACTTTGATGCTTCTCGTAAGCATCTCTCTGTGCTCTTGGAGCGTTTGCAGCAGGCTGTTCAGGGATGGGGTTCTCTAGGACATAGAGCTTTCTTTCTTGGTTGAGAACAATTCTCAGATTTCGGTACCAGTCGAGAAAGTTAGTCCCAGTCAACTTGTCCTTCTCAAGGACAGATCGCAGTGATAGTGTTTGAACGTTCGTTGCCATTTCTACAATTAGATATGAAATGCTTTAATTAGCAGGAAAATAAATTGTATCCACCATATAATAAAACCCAGTGAAATTTATTATTAGTGGCTAAGATCCATATTTCACCAAAGTTTACTGTCGCTGAGGGCGATCATGCACTCTTTGGCTATTTAGGTAGGTAACTCCTTACCAATCACATCCCCATGTGACTCTTAGATCCTTATGGGACTGTATCATCATATGATACTTATTATGGCATGTTTATCCCATCTAATGCCTTGAGGTCCAAAACCGTTTTGATAACCCCATTAAGTCACTCGGTAAAACATGTGAATGGCTAGGTTCAAAACAACGAGGCCGAGGCCCAATCCTGTATCATCAAGGCCCAACTAAATACGTGTCGCTGAGGGCGATCACCGCATTTAAAGAACCAGGATTTCAACAGGCCTCGTGTTGAAACTCCCATTCACCCGTGTCTCCTCAAGGTCAAGGTAGATACGTGTCGCTGAGGGCGATCACCGCTCCACGATGAACAAGATTTTGACAGGGCGTTTTAGCGATGGCATTAATTACTTAAATTTTCTAAAAGGGTTTGACTTTTAATTTAATAAAAGAAGTTCCGATTTATAGTTTAATTTTAAAACTCCTTTCAAAATTAAACGAGTCATGCCACATGTTTATTACCCCATGTATCTCATACATATAAACATGTGCCAGATTCTGTATCGTATACAAAATCCCACGCTCGTATCGTATACGTGGTTGTAGCGCGATATATATATAATTAGCATGTTTAGATATGGCCCTAAACATACATCTACCGCATCACATACAACTAAATGAAAAAAAAACGCCGTGTTTAGATATGGCCCATCTACCCTAGAATTCTCCCAAGCCAATGAGAGAACCTTTCTAAAAGGAAAAATAAAATTACACGTGAATAAAACCCAGTTACATTGAGGTATAAACTGAAAGTAAATTTTACACCATAGTAGAGGGAGACGACACGCAGGCCGTATTTACCGAAATAAACCTCCTAGAGCCATATCCAACACCACACAATTCAAATATGAACAATTCATACAATTATGTCAAACACGGTAACCAACACACATATTAAAACTCCTTTTAAGATTGTGTTCAATTTAGGGTCTGTGCATTTTTAACATGCCCTTTTCTTGAGATTAGGCCTTTTATCAATAATTATAAATACCATGAATCTCCATTAAAGAATTTATAATTATTGACCCCCAAAAATTTTAAAATTCATAATTTTAACAAATTTTCAGCCACCTTTATAATTATTATAATTAAAACACTTTTAACTATAATTATAAAGGAATTTCGACTTTGGCCTAAAACATCAAGAAAAATTTTCCAGTCGATCCAATCGACTTCTATATGTATCTCATACATATAATTTGCACCTTTTTCTGTAGATTGAATTTTTAAGAAAAACGTTCGGTGGATTTTGTTTGTAAAACCAAAAACGTGATTGAAAGCGGTAAACACACATATCATACATCACATGTACACATAAACAGTTTTAAATCCTAGAACTAGCGTGGCTCTGATACCAATGTTGGGAATCCTAGGCGCCTAACGCAGCGGAAGCCAAAATAAAATTAAAACAAAATAGCGCCTAGGTCCTAGAATTCCCGAATGGATCCGCTAGCAGAATTTAAAACTTTTAGATAGTGGTATACCTCAAGAGTTTCAATCTGATGGTTGTACAAGGCGTGTCCAAGGAGCCCACTCCCAGCGTTCTCCCTCTGCCAGTAATCCACACGAACAGTTTCTTCGAACACCGAGGTGCTAGCCTTTAGTTCTTTTCTCCAAAAGAACTAGGGACCAATCTACAGCCCTTGAATTCAGGAACTCCTTCTTGAATCCAATTTCAGCAAAAGTGGCGCATAGAAGAAACTCCCACAAGAACTTCTTCTTGCCTTTTCTTCTCTTAAACCCTAATTATGGAGCAAAATCGATTTTACTAACTCCTGAGCAAAAGTCGACTTTCTCTCTCAATGGGTGCAAAGGTGCGGTTTTCTCTCTCTCTCTTCAAGGATGAAGAAAATCAAAACTAGCGTTAGTATGCTTGCTTTCACAAGTGTGTGGGGCAAGTCGACTTGCCCCCTTTTTAGGACTTGAATTTACAATTAAAATATTGCCTTAATATTTTAATTTAAATTCAAACTGCAATCTTGGAGAATCAAATGAGAGATCAAATCTCCCATTGGGACCCACCAACCATGCGCCATCTACCTCTCCCTTTTCCTTGGAATTTTATAAATCAAAAACTTTCCTTAATTTATGATTTACCAAAGATTCTGAGAGGAGATCTCACCAAATCTTTTTGAATCAAATCTTTTGATATCTCCATCAAATCTTTTGAATTAATAAAACAATTTTATTTATCCAAATAATCTCAAAGAGGCGCCAGCCTCATATAATTATTGGGGAATCTTATAATTCAATAATTCCCTAACTTTTAGAAATATTATCTGAATTATTTTTCCCTAATATTTTAATTGTAAATAATTAATCCCCATTAATCATTTAACAATTATATTTAAACTTGTCCCACAAATTTAAATATCTTACAACTGTAGATTAATTAAGACAAGACATAATGTCCCAGACATTTCCTCTGTGTCTTAAATCGTGCCACCTGAGTGACCCACGAATTAACCCTAATTCGTGTCCCTTTTAATTGGTGTTCTGTTCCTACTCGTGTGTGACCCAGCAGGCCCCATTTGAAGTTGGCAGCAAGTCATCCCCATGACCTACAAGTCGTGAGCGGACTCTAGCAAGCCATCACAACTACCCAAAACACGTGAGTTATCGTTTTTACTAAAACGACTTAACCTCAGTACCTCCTTGTTAGAGATCCTATTGTCCTACAATATCTTGGTCATGGACTAGGCACAGGAAAATCATCCATAATCCAAACCACAACTTTCTCGATTCCCTGAGTAAGTCCCATTTCCTGAGTGGCCACTCTTTTTCCTGGACAGACTCATCGAGGGCGCCAGTTAGATATCTCTCATTTAATGAGGGACAAAATGTTGGGAATCCTAGGCGCCTAAGGCAGCGGAAGCAAAAATAAAATTAAAATAAACGCCTAGGTCCTATGATTCCCGACGGATCCGCTAGTAGAATTTAAAACTTTTGGTTAGTGTTATACCTCAGAGTTTCAAATCGATTGGTTGAACGGGGAGAGTTCCACGGAGTCCACTCCCAGAGTTCTCCCTCTGCCAGTAATCCACACGAACAGTTTCTTTGAACACCGAGGTGCTAGCCTCCAATTCTTTTCTCCAAAAGAATTCTGGGACCAATCTACAGACCTCTGATTCCAAGAACTCCTTCTTGAATCAGCAACTGAGGTGGCGCTTAGAAGAATCCTCCCACAAGAACTCCGTCTTGCCTATTCTTCTCTCAAAACCCTAATTTTAGAGCTAAAGTCGAAATTCTCTAACTCTTAGAGAAAGTCGACTTTCTCTATGTGTGTGTGCAAAGGAGTATTTTCTCTCTCTAACTCTTAGGAGGAAAATCAAACTAGGGTTTGTATATTGTCTCACATGGCAAGTCGACTTGCCTATTATATATAGGGAGAAATTTTGGTGATTTAAATATTCCTAAAATAAAGATATTCTGATAATATAATTATTTTAGGCCTTGAATTTATAATTATAATATTACTCTAATATTATATTTAAATTCAAGAATGCAATCTTGGAGAATCAAATTGAGAGATCAAATCTCCCAATGGGACCCACCAAGATGGCGCCTAACTCCCTCAAATTATCTTTGGAATTTTATTAATCAAAAACTTCCTTATTTTTGATTCACCAAAGATTCTGAGAGATATTCACCAAATCTTTTGAATTCAAATCACCATCAAATATTTTGAATTCAAATATTATTTGAATTAATAAAACAATTTTATTTATCCAAATAATACTCCAAAGAGGCGCCACCCTCCTTAATATATTTAGGAATTTTATAATTCAATAATCTCCTAACTCTTAGGAACATTATCTGAATTATTTTCCTAATATTTAAATTGTCTATAATTAATCTCATTAATTATATAAACAATTATTAATATTTAAATTTGTCCCACAAATCTAAATATGTCATCTGTAGATTAATTAAGACAAGACATAATGTCCCAGACATTTCCTCTGTGTCTTAAATCGTATCACTCGCGTGACCCACGAATTAACCCTAATTCGTGTCCCATTCAAATGGTGTTCAATTCCTGTTCGTGTGTGACCCAGCAAGCCCCACGTGAAGTTGGCAGTAGGGCATCCCCATGACCTACAAGTTGTGAGCGGACTCTAGCAAGCCATCACAACTACCCAAAACACGTGAGTTGTCGTTTGTAACCAAGAACGACTTAACCTCAGTACCTCCGTGTCAGAGATCCGATTGTCCTACGATATCTCGGTCATGGACTAGGCACAGGATAGTCATCCATAATCCAAAGCACAACTTTCTCGATTCCCTGAGTAAGTCCCAAATCCCAGCGTGGCCACACATTTTCCTGGACAGACTCATCGAGGGCGCCAGTTAGATATCTCTCATCTAATGAGGGACAAAATCCCATTTTGGCCAATCCACATTCCACAGCAATGCAATCAACCAGACCCGTACTCAGCCCGTATAACTACCCTGTTACGGGCAGCGTTAGACTAAGCCAAAGACTGACAACTGCAACGCCGGAATAGTCATTGACCTCAGGTCAAAGGCATCGCTACAGGCGTACTAGGAGAGACAAGCTGATGACTAAACCCATACAGGACTCTCCGGGTCAGTCCAGCAACTCGTAACCACCTTACGTAATTGCACCATGACTCTCGTCCCAGCATCTAGTGCGTGCATCTCATGCACCGAGGTCATGCTGGTCTTAGTTCATTTTTGTTCCCACAAAAATAATCCACCAGGGACAAGTTTAGATGAATTATCTCATAATTAATCATGGATGTCATCATAGTAAACATGCTAATAATATGACAACACATTAATTTATCTTCCATAAATTAATAATATGTTCATAACATATTTGACATAAAATGATTGGCCCTAGGGCACAATCTCCAACACAAAATCCCATTTTGGCCAATCCACATTCCTTAGCACGGCAATCAACCAAACCCGTACTTAGCCCTTATGGCTACCCTGTCACAGGCAGCGTTAGACTAAACCAAAGTTTGACAACTGCAACGCCGGAATAATGATGACCTCAGGTCTAAGGCATCGCTACAGGCGTACAAGGAGAGGTAATCTGATGACTAAACCCATGCAGGACTCTCCGGGTCGGTCCAGCAACTCGTAACCCCTTACGTAATTGCACCATGACTCTCGTCCCAGCATCTAGTGCATGCATCTCTATGCACCGAGGTCATGCTGGTCTTAGTTCATTTTTGTTCCCACAAAAACAATCGACCAGGGACAAATTTAGATTAATTATCTCATAATTAATCATGGACGTTATCATAGTAAACATGCTAATAACATGATAACACATTAATTTATCTCCATAAATTAATAATATGTTCACAACATATTTACATAAAATGATTGGCCCTAGGGCACAATCTCCAACATAAACGGCAATGGAAGGTGTTCTATTTATAAAGTCGATGTTTTATTTTCTTATGGTGATTTGCAAGATAATCATTATGTCTTAAAATTAGAACGACAACACGATAACAATATCTATAAGTTGATACCAAAAGGATTAAGATTAATGAATCAAATCCTACGTAACTCTGGCATTGTCGTTTGGGCCATATAAATGAGAAACGCTTAGAGAAGCTCCATAAAGATGGACTTCTAAGCTCATTTGATTTGAATCATATGGTGCTTGCGAACCTTGTTTACTTGGTAAAATGACACAGGCGCCTTTCACTGGCCACAGTGAGAGAGCACCTGACTTATTGGGAATCATACATAGTGATGTATGTGGACCCGTGAGTACTCAAGCTAGGGGTGGTTACTCATACTTCATAACGTTCACTGACGACTTCAGTAGGTATGGCTATGTCTACCTAATGGAGCACAAGTCAGAGTCTTTTGAAATGTTCAAAAGATTTTGAAGTGAAGTAGAGAACCAACTTGGCAAGAAAATCAAAGTCCTTTGATCCGATCGAGGAGGCGAGTATTTGAGCCAAGATTTTATTGATCATCTTAGAAGTTGTGGGATAGTCTCAGAACTTACCCCTCCTGGAACTCCACAGTGGAATGGTGTTTCTGAGAGGTGGAATCAGACTTTATTGGATATGGTCCGATCTATGGTGAATCGAGCTGATCTTCTGCCACCGAACTGTGAAAACAGCAGTTTGTAGAGCATGCCCCTAAAAGGATGGCGGAAGATCAGCTTGACTCATCATAGATCGGACCATATCTAATAAAGTTCGATTCCTCCTCTCAGAAACAACATTCCACTGTGGGGTTTCAGAAGGAGTAAGTTGTGAGACTATCCCACAACTTCTAAGATGATCAATAAATTCTTGGCTCAAATACTCGTCTCCTCGATCGGATCAAAGGACTTTGATTTTCTTGTTAAGTTGGTTCTCTACTTCACTTTGAAATCTTTTGAACACTTCAAAAGACTCTGACTTCTGTTTCATTAGGTAGACATAGTCAAACCTACTGAAGTCGTCAGTGAACGTAACGAAGTACGAGTAACCACCTCTAGCTTAAGTACTCATGGGTCCACATACATCACTATGTATGATCCCCAATAAGTCAGATGCCCTCTCACTGTGGCCAGTGAAGGGCGCCTTTGTCATTTTACCAAGTAGACAAGATTCGCAAGCATCATATGATTCAAAATCAAATGATCTTAGAAGTCCATCCTTATGGAGCTTCTCCAGGCGTTTCTTGTTTATATGGCCTAAACGACAATGCCAAGGTATGTAGGATTAGATTCGCTAATCTTAATCCTTTCTGTATCAACGTTATAAATATCGTTATTTGTTCTATTTAGAACACGTTATTTGTTCTATGTAGGATTAGAACACGTTATTTGTCCTACGGCAATAGCAGCAACCCTTGCTCCATTGCCTTCACGTAGGTCCACCTCGCTTCTGTCCAGCTTTCTACTCTCTCTAAGACCCTGCACATCAAATGTGAGAACCACATGTTGTATCTAATACCCAAGTGGTTTAAGTAGAAAAGAACATTTATAACAAAGATACCTGAAGTAGAGGCCTCATCGCCTTTCTTCTGTTTCTTCAGATCTTCCATATACAGTTTGCAATTCCTCTTCCAGTGTCCTGGCTTTTGACAGAAAAAGCAAACTGCATCCTTTGCGGGCTTTGCCTTCTTGGCAGGTTGTGGGTTGGGCTTGGTCGCTGGCTTGGTCTCACCATCCACGGCGTTAGCCTTCCTCTTCCCTTGGTCTTTCTGAGCCGTCAGGACTGTTGCAGACGCTCTTTTTATGGATACCTCAGCAGTCTTGAGCATCCTATGCAGCTCAGAAACTGATTTCTCCATTCCACTCATTTTAAAGTCCATGACAAACTGGTCATAACTTTTAGGCAGCGAGCTCAGGATCAAATCCGTCGCAAGCTCTGGAGTAATGGGAAATCCCAGCCTACCAAGGTGATCTACGTACCCCTTCATCTCCAAGATATGGGTACTAACGGATGCACCTTCAGCCATCTTGCAAGAGTGTAGAGCCTTAGTGGTCTCATACCTCTCTCGCCTAACCTG
>QANZ01021648.1:0-15309 GCA_003254925.1 Chamaecrista fasciculata | reverse complement strand
AATTATTTGGATAAATAAAATTGTTTTATTAATTCAAATAATATATTTTAATTCAAAAGATTTGATGGAGATTTCAAAATATTTGAATTCATAAGATTTTGTGAAGATCTCATCTCAGAATCTTTTGTGAATCAAAAATAAGGAAGTTTTTGATTTATAAAATTCCAAAGATAATAGAGAGGGAGATGGCGCCATCTTGGTGGGTCCCATTGGGAGATTTGATCTCTCAATTTGATTCTCCAAGATTGCAATTTGAATTTAAATATAATATTAAGGTAATATTATAATTATAAATTCAAGTCTTAAAATAATTATATTATCAGAATATCTTTATTTTAAGAATTATTAAATCACCAAATTTTAGTCTATATAAAAGGGGGGGCAAGTCGACTTTGCCCATATGCATAGCATAGCAACCCTAATTTAGTTTTCCTCCTAAGAGTTAGTGAGAGAAAATATTCCTTTGCACACACATAGAGAAAGTCGACTTTCTCTAAGAGTTAGAGAATTTCGACTTTAGCTCTAAAGTTAGGGTTTTGAGAGAAGAATAGGCAACAAGGAGTTCTTGTGGGGGGATTCTTCTAAGCGCCACCTCAGTTGCTGATTCAAGAAGGAGTTCTTGAAGTCAGAGGTCTGTAGATTGGTCCCTGATTCTTTTGAAGAAAAGAATTGGAGGCTAGCACCTCGGTGTTCAAAGAAACTGTTCGTGTGGATTACTGGTAGAGGGAGAACTCTTGGAGTGGACTCCGTGGAACTCGCCACGTTCAACCATCAGATTGGAACTTTTGAGGTATAACACTAACCAAAGGTTTTAAATTCTGCTAGCGGATCCGTTCGGGAATCATAGGACCTAGGCGTTTTCTTATTTTATTTTTGCTTCCGCTGCCTTAGGCGCCTAGGATTCCCAACAGTGGTATCAGAGCCAGGTTAGTTCTAGGATTTAAAACTGGTTGTTTGTACATGAGATGTGTGATTTTTTTGTGTTTATTTTGCGTTTAGTTGTATGAGATGCGCTAGATGTATGTTTAGGGTGCGATTTTAACATGCTAATTATTTATATATATCGCGCTACAACCACGTATACGATACGAGCGTGGGATTTTGTATAGATACAAAATCCGGGCACATGTTTATATGTATGAGATACATGGGGTAATAAACATGTCGCATGACTCGTTTAATTTTAAAATAAGGAGTTTTTAAAATTAAAAGTCGGAACCTTATTTTAATTAATTTTAAAATAATTCAAACCCTTTTAGAAAATTTAAGTAAGTAATGCCATCGCTAAAACACCCTGCCAAAATCTTGTTCATCGTAAAGCGGTGATCGCCTCCGCGACACGTATTGCAGTTGGACCTTGATCACATGGGGGTTGGCCTTTTGGGCCTCGTCGTTTTGAATTTCGCCATTCACATGTTTTACCGAGTGACTTAATGGGGTTATCAAAACGGTTTTGGACCTCAAGGCGTTAGATGGGATAAACATGCCATAATAAGTATCTTGAGATGATACAGTCCCATAAGGATCTAAGAGTCACATGAGATGTGATTGGTAAGGAGTTACCTATGACGAAACGTTTTCGCCTGTTGCAATGGCCAAGTCCATTAGGATCCTCCTTGCCATAGCTGCATATTACGACTATGAGATATGGCAGATGGATGTCAAAACAGCGTTCCTTAACGGAAGGCTGCCCGAGGATGTGTATATGATACAACCCGAGGGGTTTGAATGTCCTGAGGCACCAGACAAGGTGTGCAAGCTTCAGAGATCCATTTATGGATTGAAGCAAGCATCCAGGAGTTGGAATCATCGTTTTGATGAGGTCGTCAAAGAGTTTGGCTTCCGACAAAACCCTGACGAACCTTTTGTTTACAAGAAGGTTAGTGGGAGCACGATTGTGTTCTTGGTACTGTATGTCGATGACATACTACTCATTGGGAATGATATCTCAACTTTAGAGATTGTAAAATCTTGGTTGGGAAAATCCTTCTCAATGAAGGACCTAGGAGAAGCCGCCTATATTCTAGGAATCAAGATCTATAGGGATAGATCTCGTAGGCTTCTTGGGTTGAGTCAAAGCACGTACTTGGATAAGGTACTGAAGAGGTTCAGTATGCAAGATTCCAAGAAGGGATTCATTCCGATGAATCATGGGCTGACCCTAAGCAAGAAACAGTGTCCGAGGACACTTGTTGAGCGAGGTCGCATGAGTGGGATCCCCTATGCCTCGGCCATAGGATCCATCATGTATGCCATGCTATGTACTCGACCCGATGTGTCGTTTGCCCTGAGTATGACAAGCCGATTCCAACAAGACCCTGGTGAGGATCATTGGATCGCTGTCAAGAATATCCTTAAGTACTTAAGAAGGACTAAGGATGAGTTCTTGGTTTACGGTGGAACTGATGAAGAGCTATGTGTAAGGGGTTACACAGACGCTAGTTTCCAAACCGACCAAGATGACTTCAAATCGCAGTCAGGATATGTGTTTCTCCTGAACGGTGGCAGCGTGAGTTGGAAGAGTTCCAAGCAGAGCACGATTGCCGATTCTACAACGGAGTCCGAGTATATTGCAGCATCGGATGCGGCAAAGGAGGCTGTGTGGATTAGAAAGTTCATCTCCGAGCTTGGTGTGGTTCCGACCATATCTGATCCCATTACCCTGTATTGCGACAATAGTGGAGCTATTGCGCAAGCCAAGGAGCCACGGTCCCACCAGAGGACCAAACATATACTCAGACGTTTTCACCTCGTCAGGGAGATGATTGACAGAGGTGATGTGAAGATTTGCAAAGTAGCAGGCGAGGATAATGTTGCTGATCCTCTGACAAAGCCGCTTGCAAGGGTCATACATGAGAGACATGTATCGTCGATGGGGATTAGACGCATTGATCAGTGTACCTAGGAGTAGGAACAGCTAGATTGATGATTGTACCCTAGTGCAAGTGGGAGTCTGTTAGGAATTGTGCCCTAGGGCCAATCCTCTTTTATATATGTTATGAACATATGGATTAATTTATAGAGATAAATTAATGGTTTTCACATTATTAGCATGTTTACTGTGATTACGTCCATGATTAATTATAAGATAATTAATCTAAATCTGTCCCTGATCGATTGTTTTCGTGGGAGCGAAAATGAACTAAGATCAGCATGACCTCGGTGCATAGGGATGCACGCACTAGATGCTGGAACGAGAGTCATGGTGCAATTACGTAAGGGGTTACGAGTTGCTGGACTGACCCGGAGAGTCCTGCATGGGTTTAGTCATCAGCTTGCCTCTCTTGTACGCCTGTCACGACGCCTTAGACCTGAGGTCATCATTATTCCGGCGTTGCAGTTGTCAGACTTTGGCTTAGTCTAACGTTGCCCGTAGCAGGGTAGCCATAAGGGCTAAGTACGGGTTTGGTTGATTGCCGTGCTGAGGAATGTGGACTGACCAAAATTGGGATTTTGTTCCCCATTAAATTGGGAGATATCTTACTGGCGCCCTCGATGAGTCTGTCCAGGAAATGCATGGCCATGCTAGATATTGGGACTTACTCAAGGAGATCGAGAAAGTAAAGGTTTGGATCATGGATGACTTTCCTGTGCCTGATCCATAACCAAGATATCGCAGAACAATAGGGTCGGTGCCAAGGAGGTACGAAGGTTAAAATCGGTTTTGGTAACAAACGATCACTCACGTGTTTTGGGTAGTCGCGATGGCTTGCTAGAGTCCGCTCACGACTTGTAGGACATAGGGATGACCTACTGCCAACTTCACGTGGGGCCTGCTGGGTCACACACGAGCAGGATTAGAACACACTTTATAAGGGACACGAATTAGGGTAATTCGTGGGTCACTCCGTGGCCTAATTTAAGACACAGAGGAAATGTCTGGGACATTATGTCTTGTCTTAAATTTTCTGCAGTTTAAATAATTGTTAAATGATTAATAGAGATTAATTATTTACAATTTAAATATTGGGAAATAATAAATTAAATAATTCCTAAAAGTTAGGAGATTATTGATTTATAAAATTCCCTAATATTTAGCTAGAGGGTGGCGCCTCATATTTGGATGATTTAATTAATAAAAATGTTTTATTAATTTAAGTCATGGATTTGAATTTGAATTTGAGATTCTAGATTTGAATTAAGATATTGGGGTAATATTTTAATTCAATAAAGAATTTAAATTCAGAATTCAAATTTTGAATTAAAGATATTATTGTAATATTTTAATTCAAAAACCTTGAGATAAAATAAGTTGGTTATGACTTCCTAATTTTAGGAGTTATTTTTTATTTATAAAGTTCCCAATAATTAAGGAGTAATAGGCGCCTAGCTCATGTGGGTCCCATTGGAAGATTTGATCTTCAATTTGATTCTATGAGTTAGGGATTTGAATTGGAATTAAAATATTATGGTAATATTTTAATTAGATATTCAAGTCTTAAAGATATGATATTATCAGAATATCATGATTTTATATTTATAAAATTGCTATAATTTTAGTAAATATAAAAGCCTAAATTCGCCTAGCTCATGAGAGAGTCAATTCATGCACAATTGTGAAAACCCTAAGTTTGCTAAGGCAAGTCGACTTTCCTCCTTGTTCAGAGAGAAATTTCGCCACCCACCTTCCTAGAGAGAGAAGGCGATTTTCTTCTAAGGAGTTAGGAGAGAAATCGTTGTTGTGGGTTCCTAGGGTTTTTGAGAAGGAGAAGAACAAAAGGTGTTTTGTTGCTGTCTACTTCTCTGTGGCGCCATCCACCTGGATTTCAGAGAAGGAGTTCCTGAATCCAAAAGCTGTAGATTCGATCCCGAGTCTCTTTGGAGAAAGAGGCATGGAGGCTAGCACCTCGGGTTCGGGAAACTGTTCGTGTGGATCACCGGTAGAGGAAGGACGTGCAAACGGACTTCTAGACTCACGAGTATCACCAATCCGATTGAAAGCCTGAGGTATAACACTTTTCGTATCTGGTTTTAAATTCAGCTAGCGGATCTCAGTGTGGGATTTTCCTGGGGGCGCAAGTTTTTTTTTATTTTACAGTTCTTCCGCTGCGTGTTTCCCCGGGGATTTCCCAACAGTATGGACATATTGTTTGACTGATTTATGAATGATAAATTATGTCGTTATCATATTATTAGCATGTTTACTATGATAACAATCCTTGATGATTATGTGATAATTATTCTAAACTGTCCCTGGTAGATTATTCACGTGGGAACGTGAATGAACTAAGACTAGCGTGACTTCGTGTTGGGAAATCACAGAGGGAGCGCAGCGGAAGAAATTAAAAATTTTGGACTAAAACGCAAATAAAACTAAAAGCTAACTCTGTGATTCCTTCCAGGATCCACTAACTATGTTTATACCAGATAAGAAAAGATGTTTACCTAGTTTTGATCGGTGACTTATCGTATTCGCGAATTTGAGAAGTCCACAGAGTGTCCTTCCTCTACCAGTGATCCACACGAGCAGTTTGGCAGATGCCTAGGTGCTAGCCTCCTTCACTTCTTCCCAAGTGAATACGGGAACTCTATCTATGATTCTTGAATAATCAAGAACTGTTCTTGATTATCAAGATTGATTGGGAAGTACTAATATTATCAGGTGCAGGTCCAATTCTCTTTCTTCAAGAAAATCGACTCACTCTCATAATATTAGGACTAGGCGATTTTTCACTC
The DNA here is from genome assembly GCA_003254925.1 of Chamaecrista fasciculata. Lineage (NCBI taxonomy): Eukaryota > Viridiplantae > Streptophyta > Magnoliopsida > Fabales > Fabaceae > Chamaecrista > Chamaecrista fasciculata. Next base: position 9,633 of record QANZ01021648.1, on the reverse strand, counting down.
TCTATAGATGCTCTAGGCGAAATTCTTGGTCTGACCAAGAATTGATCTGTGTTGTGAGTTATCTCTGAGATAGGCGCCTAGTGCCTCTATTTATAGTGTTCTCATTCCTAGTTTTAGGGAATCCTAATCCAATTAGGATATCTCTAAGATATGGGATATCTTTTAGATATCTCAAAATATCTTTTGATTTATAATATTAAACTTAATATTATAATTCAAAAATAAAGCCCAATTTCGAATTTGACCTATCCTAGATCAAATCTTGGATCAAATCTTGATTTGCTCAAATCCTATTGGTTGGAATGAGTCATGAGATTTTGATTTTATAATTTAAATATTACTTTAATAATTAAATATAAAAATCGACTTTAGCCTAGACCCAAACTCTAAAATGCAAGATCAAATCTTCCATCCCAAGAAAGGGGGTAGGCGAAATTCTCATGGAGTTTTTGGAGGAATTTTATAACAACCCAAACTCCTTAGGTAGTTATAACTAATTCCTAACAATTTTGAATAAAAGAATTACCTTAATATCTTTTAATTCAAATCCTATATCTTTTCCAAAAGATATTTATCTTATCTTTATTTAATTAATAAAAACAATTTCTATTAATAAAAACAAAGATAATGAGGCGCCACCCTCATCCTTTTATTTCCCAATTTTAGTGAATTTAATAAATCAATAATTCCCTAATTTTTAGGAAACTTATTTAATTTATTTATTCACTAATATTTTAATTGTAAAACTATTTAACAATTAATTTAAATTTAAATTTGTCCAACAAATTTAAAACCTCAATCATAGATATTTATTTAAGACAAGATTTAATGTCCTAAGACATTTAACTATGTCCTAAATTGTGTCACCTAAGTGACTCACGAATTAACCCTAATTCGTGTCCCAAAAATTAGCATCTTGATCCTGCTCATGTGTGACCCAGCAGGCCTCACGTGAAGTTGGCAGCAAATCATTTTATGATTCACAAGTTGTGAGCGGACTCTAGCAAGCCATCACAACTACCCAAAACACGGGAGTTATCGCTTTAACGATTTAACGATTTAACCTAAATACCACCTTGTCATAATTCCTATTGTCTCACGATATTTTGGTCATGGATCAGGCACGGGAATGTCATCCAAAATCCAAACCACAACTTTCTCGATTTCCTGAGTTAGTCCCATTTCCTTGTGTGGCCACACATTCCTTGGACAGACTCATCGAGGGGCCCAGTTAAATATCTCTCATCTTAATGAGGGACAAAATCCCATCTTGGTCAACCACATTCCTCAGCACGGCAATCAACCAAACCCGTACCTAGCCCTTATGGCTACCCTGTTACGGGCAACGTTAGACTAGGCCAAAGTCTGACAACTACAATGCCGGAATAGTCAAGACCTCAGGTCTAAGGCTATTGTGACAGGTGTACAGGAGAGGCTCGCTTATGACTAAACCCATGCAGGACTCTCCGGGTTGGTCCAGCAATTTGCAACCCTTACAAAATTGCACCATGGCTCTCGAGGAGCATCTAGTGCATGTATCTCTATACACCGAGGTCATGCTGGTCTTAGTTCATTTACGTTCCCACGTGAATGATCGACTAGGGACATTTTTAGATTATTTATCATATAATTAATCAAGGATTGTTATCATAGCAAACACGCTAATAATATGATAACCATTAATTTATCTCCATAAATTAATTAATATGTTCAAAACATATTTATAAAATGATTGGCCCTAGGGCACAATCTCCAACACTTCGGTGTATGGAGATACACGCATGTGATGCTTCTCGAGAGTCATGGTGCAATTATGTAAAGGGTTACAAGTTGTTGGATCGACCCGGAGAGTCCTGCATGGGTTTAATCATAAGCTAGTCTCTCCTGTACACCTGTCACGATGCCCTTAGACATGAGGTCTTCATTATTCCGGCGTTGTAGATGCTGAACTTTGGCCTAGTCCAACGTTGCCCGTAACAGGGTAGCCATATAGGCTAGGTACGGGTTTAGTTTTTTGCCGTGCTGGGAAATGTGGTTGACCAAGAAGGAATTTTGTCCCCCATTAAGTTGAGAGATATTTGACTGGGCCCCTCGATGAGTTTGTCCAAGGAATGTGTGGCCACACAGGGCAATGGGACTAACTCAAGGAATCGAGAAAGTTATGGTTTGGAATACAAGGATGATTTTCCCATGCCTTATCCATGACCAAAATATCGTGCGACAATAGGGATTAGAACAAGGTGGTACTAAGGTTAAGTCGTTTATGTTAAAACGATAACTCACGTGTTTTGGGTAGTCGTGATGGCTTGCTACTGTCCGCTCTCGACTTGTGAGTCATGGAGATGGCTTGCTGCCAATTTCACATGAGGCCTGTTGGGTCACACATGAGCAGGATCAAGATACTGTAATGGGACACGAATTGGGGTTTAATTCGTGAGTCACTTCAATGACACAATTTAAAACATAGTTGAATGTCTTAGGACATGAAGTCTTGTCTTAAATAAAATCTACATTTGTGATATTTAAATTTGTTAGACAAGTTTAAATATATTAATTGTTAAATAGTTAATTTGATTAATCTATTTACACTTGAATTCTTGTTTAAAATATTGGGGAATAATGAATTGACTAAGTCTCCTAAGAGTTAGGGGATTATTGATTTATTAAATTCTCTAATATTGAAAGATAACAAGAGGAGGGTGGCGCCTCACTCTTGAATTAATTAATGAAATATGATTTTGTTAATTTGAATTCAAGATTTAAATTTGAATTCAAGATTTGAATTTGAATTAAGATATTAGGGTAATATTTTAATTCAATTTGTTAAGGATATTAATAAGATTATAACTTCCTAAGAGTTAGTTTTGTTATCTTATTTATTAAATTCCTATAAAATAACTAGGAGGGTGGCGCATACTTGAAGAATTAAATGCAAGATTTGATCTTGCATTTTGAATTTCAAGAATGCATTTTGAATTTTAAGTTAAGATATTAATGTAATATTTTAATTAAGAATTCAAATCCTCTTGACTCATTCCAACCAATGGGAAGTGTGTATTCTACCAATGGGAAGTGTGCATTCTGGATTTCAAGATATGATCTTGAAATTTAAATTAAGATTGCATCTTAATCTTGAATTATAATATTAGTGTAATTTTATAATCAAGATTTTGTGATTCCCTAATTTAAGGAGTGGGGACTCTCTATAAATACACACAGAAGTCGCATAACTCAGAGAGAGATATAGAGGGAAGTCGCATAACCCTAGAGGAAAATAGGGAGAGTTCGACTAACCCTAAACCTAGGGTTTTAGAGGCGATTTGTGTATGAGGAAGACAGAGAGGCGCTAACCCTAAAGTCAGTGGCCAAGAAATTGGTTCTTGGTGCGCCACTTTGAATTCTTGGATATTTCAAGAAGTGTTCTTGAAATTCCAAGATTGTAGATCCGTTCCCATAATCTCTTGCAGAAGAGATTGGAGGCTAGCACCTGAGTATCTGCCAAACTGTTCGTGTGGATCACCGGCAGAGGAAGGACACGAGTCTGTGGACTTCTTGGAGTTGCAATCATTCCAGCATTCGTGATTTAGGTAAACTGCTTATCTTACTGGTATAAACACAAGTAGTGGATCCTATGGAGGAGATTATAAGTTTTGTAAAAATTTTAATTTTACCTTTTCCGTTGCGTTTTGTTCCATAATCTCCAACAGAGATATCATCAGAAGCTTTGGAGGGGGGATTTGTAGTATTTCCTAAGCCTAATTTTCTTCCAAAGTTTTCTATTTTCGAGCTTCCCATGGTACAATTTTGGAAAGATTGCAGAATCTCCACACTTCAAAATTAAGCAGCTGGACTTGAGTCTTGGGCAAGACTTGTGCACCACGAAAATTTTCTTTTATCTTACAATCATGGGATTGATTCTATGAGATCTTGGCAATCTTCTGAAGATTATTCTGCAAGTTAGACATAATGAACACCAAATCCATCACGATATTTACAAATATCAGAAATTAAGCACAAAATATCATATTTCCATTTAATCTCATAAACTAGAAGGAAAATCTAGAAATTAGGGAAATCGGGGATAAAATCTCAAACATAATATTAAAATATCATCATAATAATCACTAAAAGTCTGCCAAAATCAGACTTATCAGCTGCTCAAATAAAGTCTGGCAAGGCGTTCTCAGAAATCGTGCTGAAGGCCAGTAATGACACAAACCATAAAGTGCTCATCTTCTATGCGTGCCACGAAATTTAATAGGGATGCACTGTCTTTTGAGGTGGAGGACAATAGTCATGAAGTCAATTGGACATTTAAATTTGAGCTTGAAGCTGGTACATGCGATTGTGAGGCATTTCAGGCACACCATTGCCCATGTGTGCATGTTGTAGTAGCATGTAGGCGTCTAGGATGGGACGTCTACACATATGTGGAAGGGTGGACACAACGCTGCAAGCATATAACACCCCTTTCAAGCCTCTTGGTGATGTGGAAGGGTGGTCGTTGTACACGGGCTCTACCATAAAGTCGAATCTTAGACTCAGGAGGAGCAAGAAAGGTCGACCTGTTAATACCCGCATTCACAATGAAATGGTTGAAAGAGAACTAAGACTGCCAACAAAATGTAGCTTATGTAGGACAGCTGGACACAGTAAGACAAAGTGTCCACAACGAACTAGAAATTTGTAATTTTCTTATTAAGTTGTAAAGATTTTAGTTTGTTGACAATTGTATGACATTTCTTAATGAAGTATTCTTGAGTACGTATATTGTATGTTTGAATATGTTAACACCTTAACAATTAATGAATCTTTCAGTTTTACTTTGTTTTCCTAAATTTATGGATAACTAAGTTCACGTTGTGATTATTAAAAATCAGTTAATATGGAGGACGACGGAGAAAGATGCCGCATTGTTCGCCCTGGACCAATAGACCCTTCTGTTCTTCATTTCTAGAATCGCCATATCTCCGAATGGTTATGGAATAGACAAGCAAGTCTTCATTAGTGACTTCATGCTTCTTCATTATTTAATTTGTTTACTTAGGCAATTTACCTACTGTATTGTCTATATGCAGAGGGACCGTACCATCGAAACGCGACGATGTAGATATCATCATGTGAATAATGGTCTCTCGTCGGAATGTCTCATCACTTATTTGAGACATGCTGGGTTCTACGGGGTCTTCCGCCTCATCCCGTTTGACTTTGAGCGTGGCCTAGTGGAGGCTTTTATAAATCGATGGCGACCAGAGACCCACACCTTTTACATGCCTTTTGGAGAGTGCACATCACCCTACAAGATGTATTTATTCAGCTAGGGTTACCATGTGACGAGATGCCAGTCATGGGGATTACCGACTTAGACTGGAGTGATCAATGTGAGCAACTCATGGGGGTCTGGCCTCCAAGTCAATATATGGCGGGGTAAAAGGTCAAGATGGCATGGTTATGGAAAATTACAAACTAAACAGATGATTATTATATTCAATTACTTAAATGTAATTTACTTTTTGGTCCCATATATATATACATATATATATATATTAAAGCGTATGAAAAAAATATTAATGTTAAAAGGTAATTTCAATAATTTTTTTAAAAAAATAATTATTCATATTTAATAATTATTTATTTTATATTAATTAAATTTAATTTCTAAATGAACTTTTTCATCAGTAAATTTGTACCAAGTGAAGTCGTCATTAAATAGTTAAAAAATATATAACATACTTTTTACTATTACAATTATTTATGTCTCATGCAATTTTTTTTATTTTTATTTTATTATCTACTATATTATTTGCCATTTTTTTTGAAAAAAAAAACTACTCTTCATTATTTAATTATTTTAAGAGAAAACTTATTATTTTATCCTTAAAATTATACAAAATCAACGAACCAATCCTTAGATAATCAAAATATATGATTTGGTCTCTAAGATATCTCACTTGTCAATAATTTTGGTTTATGGATTTGACTTAATTTTATACTTTTTTTCCCTAAATTCGTAAATATTACTCTATTTTGGTACTTGAATTTGTATTGTGTTTTTTGGTCACTGAATTTCAGAGATGGGCCAAATTATTGAAAATTGTGATTTTTCAGCAACTGAGACATATTTTCTTCTTATTTAGGGATTGATTCATTGAATCAATACAATTCAATGACTAAATAGTATGTTTTTTATCATTTCGATGTCATTCACATTTTGGTGCCTCCATTAATTAAAGCCATTAACCAAAAGCATCTACACTTTGTTGTACCATAAAACACTTTTAGTACAAACTCCAATACATTTTAAAGCAATACCAAACACCAAATTAAACTTTGGGTAATACATTGAAAAGCTCGGTTGCTAGAGCTACTTGTTTTTTCTTGGCCAAAGTGCAATATTGGTCCTATAAGTTTGCATGAGTTCCCAAATCAGTCCTATAAGTTTTTTCGTCTCAGATTTGGTCCCATAAGTTTGAAAAATTCTCACCGTTAGTCCTATCGATATTTCCGTTAAATTTTTTCCGTTAATGCTGATGTGGCATGATGACTGGGATATTGAAGTGGCAAAGTGGATTGAAATGGGACCATACTGCAACAAATATTAATATTGTGGATTTATTTAGTGAATTTGACGGAGGACTATGTTAAAATGCTCTCTCAATTTTCGTCGTTCGTCGATATCACTCCTCTTCTTCCTCTCAATCTTCGTCGATATCCTCTTCTTCCTCTCAATCTTCGTCGCTGTTTGAAGCTTCAAATCCCTGGTCGATATCACTCCTCTTCTTCCTCTCAATCTTCGTCGCTGTTTGAAGCTTCAAATCCCTGTCCTCAGTATCCATGGCACATTCACAAGCTTCAGTCGGATCCGTTAGGGTTCGTCCTTACTGCTATTGCGGCGAGAGAGCAGTTCGTTTAACTTCAAACACAGAGGAGAATCCGGGAAGAAGATTTTGGAGGTGCAAATACTACCTGGTAAGCATAATCGTTTTTTGGAGGTGCAAATACTACCTGGCGAGAGAGCAGTTGGTTTAATTTTGCAATACAATATGGAAACCTAATGATTTTTGATGAATTTTTGTGTTTAGGGTATAAGAGATTGTGACTATTTTGATTGGGTTGACAATCCTATGGATGATGAACGAGACATTGCAATTGGAAGGCTTAGATTGAAGTTGGCGACTTCAAATGCAACTAATAAGAGGCTGCGAAGATTGAATTCTGCACTTGTAGTTTGTAATGTAATGATGTTTGCATTTGCAGCAATTGTAGGTTATCTCTGGGTCAAAGGTTATAACAAATGATATGTAAAGGTTGTAGCTTTATTTGAAGACTTGCTGCAGTTGTAGGGACTTAGTAGAGTATGTGTTGGAGTTTAGTAGAGTATATGTTCTTGTTGGAGTATGTGTTGGAGTTTAGTAGAGTATGTGTTGGAGTTTAATTTATATATCTTGACCTATGTGTTGGAGAATTATGAACTCTTTCCACCATTAGTAAGTTTTTATAAGCAAACTTGAATTGCAAAATGACCTATTTTGGCAGATACCTCTGAATGAAAGATCAATTCAGTTCAATATAAGCAAGTTTTATGTATAGTCATCATAATTTTGGCAGGTAGTAAATGTTTCCATGCTTTTAATGGATATGCTATGATTCTATCCTGGTCACATTGGAAATAAAATATAATAATTGTTCTTTTACCTGTCACCATAAAACAGTTAAATTGGCACCCCATACAGATATGTCATTTTTTCATTTTGTGGAGGAAGTGTTAAATAATATAGAAAGAGGCTTACTATGTTATCTTTTTAGACATAGATTCCAGGTTGAAAAGTTAATGATCAAAGCATATTGTTTATGGTCTGGAAGAGGAATGCCATAGTTTGATCTCTCATCATTGTAGTTGTTTCAATTAATGTTCCTTTTCAAATTGCCAAATCGGTTTAGAAGCATAGGTATCTCCTATGAGTTAGGTATCCTACTAGTATGATGTATAACTGTATAAGACATGACTCGTGCTGCACTTTCTGGACCTTCTGAAAGGAGTCAAAGGACATGTAGGTTTGTGCCTGAATTGAAGAAATATTGTACTTCTTCGATCATTTTACAGTGGGGGGCTGCTTATTGTGTTCGTGGAGGCCTGGAAAAGGAAAAGTTGGCTATGCAGGTATTTGGTGTTTAAGTGATTCTATATTAGCAGTTTGATCCAACAGCAGGTCTTCTTGTATGCATTAAATCTTGCATCAAATGATTTTTGATAACTTTGCTCTCTGTTGTTTTGGGAACCAACTAAATTATTGTGTTCTACTCAGCACTTGGGAACCAATTGACGAGAATAGAGTTTGTGTAGGTCATATATGGAATTGTGAAAAATATAATTATAACCTTATTTCCATATTTATCAGTAGAAAGTACAAAATGTCATATAGTAGTGATTTGCCTGATTTTGTCCCAATATTTAGTTCTGTATATATATGTGGTTTACTTCTGATTGATCGGTGATTTTACATGGAAATATGTTTCTAAATAGTCACTACATCATAAGTTACTCATTACCCATTACATCAAATATGTTTCAAAATAGTCACTACATCAGAAGTTAACTAAAGTAGTCTAGATCAATGAGATAGTCACTGCATTGGGGGTTTGGTCCTCTTTCTTGGAGTGGTCTTTGGACGAAATTTGGCAATTGGCTTGCGGGTAGGTTGTGAAATATCAATGATATAATCACTAGTTGTCCTAGTCAATGGAGCACTTGGAGGAGTCTGAAAAATAACCACAACTTATTAGTACACCAAAATGAAAACTAAATGTGAGGGTGTCTGAAAATAATCACAACTTACTGATAATTGAGATGATCTAGAGGCAACCGATCTAGTATTCGGACGGGTCTAAAAATAACAAGCACAACTTAGAACACCAAACATTTAAGTTACCAAAAAGTAACCAAGTAAATGTGAAAGTTGGTACTTACCATGCTTTGTGGCTGATGAGGTTGACTAAATGAAGTCAGTGGGACTTGTGGAGGCTGAGGAGCAGCAAATGTGGGTTGGGAGGCAGCAAATGTTGGTTGGGAGGCAACAAATGAGGCTGGATCAGCAGATGATGATGCAGCAGAAGCAGAACACTTCCTTTTGTTATGACCCTCTCTCCCACACTTTGAACATTTGACAAATATGGCTCTTCTTGAAGAGGTGGCAACACATCGGGATACTTTTGCCGCCTTCTTATTTGCTTCGTCCTCTTTCTCATTTACATCTTTTGTTCTCTTTTTCTTTGGCCTACCTGTCCTCTTTTTCTGAAGAGGTGGCAACACATCGGGATACTTTGTTGTCTTCGACATTTTGGGCCCGTTGGTAGGAAGAATCTAATGTTTGTAGCACTCCACATATGTCTCTTTTCTGAAGCACACTGGAACATAATCTTTTGGCTTCCTTCGCAGCCACTTGATAGCAGTGACTGCATGACAACAAGGTATGCCTGTGATCATCCACTTTCTGCAAGTGCATGACAATTCTTTCACATTAACTACATATCTGTCAGTTACATGTGCATAGACACTGCTCACTTCAAAAATTTCTTCACCAGACCAGCTAGCCATCCACTTCCCTGCTAGGTCTATCTCCTTGTCCAATCTTG
>QANZ01021646.1:0-36963 GCA_003254925.1 Chamaecrista fasciculata | reverse complement strand
AGTTGTTTTCACAACTTGGGGTCCTCATTTTTGCTATTTCAGTCTCTTCCTTTTCTTCCACTCCATTTGGTTCACTCTTGGGATAGTGGTTTGATGATTCTTGCCTCCATTCAAGATCAATCTCAACTCCAGGTCAGTGATTTCGTCTCCCACACTCGGATTTATTTCTGTCAATTAGTATCAGAGCCTCTTGGTTCTTGATCTTGAAGTTTTCTGGAGTTGAACTTGTTGCATATTGTTCATATCTGGATTTTCGATTTGTTCATTTTGGTCCCTGAATCTGTTGATTCTTGTTTGTTTTTTGAAAATCGTTTTTTGGGACTTTGTTTGTGGTGTTATTATGAACATGCAACATGTAAAAATTGCTGGATTAAACCTTGTTTTTGCTGAAAATCGGAAACCCATTTCGTCTTGCGTTTTTTTCGATTTTTTGAGACTCAGATCCGGCTTTGTTGGAGTTTGTTTTCACAAATGAGTTTATGCATTCTCATTTTCGGACCCTAAAGATGATTTTGCATGAAGAAATTTTGAGGAAAAACTCCGATTTGCTGCGTTTCAATTTGGTCCGTCGGGTGCGATTTCTTTCGTTTTGGGGGTTATTTTGAGCTTAATCCTTGTTATTTATGCATGGAATCATGTTAATCATGTTTGAAAATCAAAACCCATGTGAAATCTGCACCAAACGAGTTCATAACGGACCAAAATGGCGAAAAATGGGGCGGTGAACAGTGGCCCGCGGAGGAAGAAGAAGAACAGTGTTCTTCCTTCCTTGTTTTGTGCAATTTTCGTTTTTGGTCCCCCATTTCTGCTATATTTGCGTTTTGGTCCTTTTACACACAAAGAAGGAGGTATGGAGGAGAAGCTCGAGAATTTGGATGTTTTTGGAGAAAGTTGGTGCATGCCTACAAGCTTTTTGGTGCATTTTGCTTTTGGGTCCACCCCTTTCTTGTGCAACTATGTTTTGGTCCCTCCCTTTTGTGAAATTGCACTTTTGGTTCACCTCCTTTGTGCCATTTGTGTTTTCGTCCCCATTTGCATTAAAAAAAAATCTGGAGTGGGTCACGCCAACTTTTTGGACTTGGGTCATGTGATATAAAATTGAGGCTTGTGCATTTATGCTAGATTTATTAGTTGGTCATAATATAGTTTTGTATTTTGCAAATTAATCCATTTGCAAGTTTTGGCCCATGTTTTTATTGACCAATTTGAACTCTATTTTGGATATTGGCCTCAATATTTTATTTCCCTTTGGAAAATAATTTTTCCTGGTATTTTTGGGGCATCAAAAAAAATATTTAGTATCTAATTTCCATAATTTTAAATTCTGAGTTTGGGGACATGTATTCTCAGAATTTTGAGTTGAAAATTTTTGTGCATATTTTGTGAATTATTGTTGACCATATATGTTTGCCACTCTCCCTAATATTATGGTTTGTATGTCAAATATTTTTTGACCCGATAATATGCACTTAAAATTGTTGTTTTGAGCCCCTTTTGGTCAAAATTTTGAAATCTTTGGTTATGGAAATTAGTTTGGCATTGTTGACAACTTGTGATTGAGTGCTCACCTATCGTGGGTCCAGTTACAATGTTGTTTTGTTTTGTGGGCTGAAAATTGTATTAACGGTGGACATACCCTATCGGTGTGACATTGTTAATGCAATCTGTTTTGATATAATTAATTGCTTAGTTCAGTTTTGTGGACCAATCCGATAATTAATTAAATGCTATCCAAGTGGGAGAGATTTTAATATTTGTATGGATTAGCATTAATTAATTAACTACTATTTGAAATTACTGATTAAGCAATTGATTTTATTTATTTTGTCCTAATATCTCTATTCTGTTTTTGGATTGATGGACACTTGAGATATTTGTTTTGGACAAAATATTTTGTATAGGTCTCCTGATTGAGATATATTAATTGTTTTAACAACCGCTTTGTGGGAATGACTTAGGTGAAATCTTATTATGAATTGCCCATTAGTTTCACCTTGTTAAGTCTTGCGGTGTTTTGGTTTATCTCTTGGGACCTATATTTATGTGAGTGCTTAAGAAATCTGAATTGCACTCTTGTGTTTTTGTTGATATGCTTTCCAATCTTGTGTGAATCCATTTAGACTTCCTCTGCTTTGCTCAAGTGTACACTATTCAAGTTGTAACCTTTCGTATAAGTGTACCTGGGACATACTTGAGCAATTTTGTTAGGGATCATTGGAAAACTATTAACATGTCATTAGGTACTTATAAAGTACTGTAAATTTTTTGTTGGCCTTTTGATATCTGATCCGATTAGAATGGTTTTGTTACTCGGATCCAGATTATATTAGCTGAGTAGATGGTTCCGTCTACGTCAAGTTGCATGTTTGTTATGTGTGGAAGGGCTGTTTTGTTTTGAAGGGTCGGACAGACACCTACAGCCACTTCAAATATGTATCGCTTTTGTTAATCCATTTATTGGATTATATGGTTGAGGATTCGAATATTTGACATGCATTTGGTTAATTTTTTATTCCTTTGACCATCTGTTGCGATGCTTGATTTGTTTTAAGCTTCTCTCAAATTACAAGATTTGTGGTTTATAAAATTTGACATAAAATTCCTGTTTGTGAGAGAGAAGATTGTTAAATCTCAGACTATTTGTATGTTAATTGTGGATTTACCCTATCGGTAGAACATGGTTAATATGCAATTTGTGGTGCATGCTCATTCGTATCTTGTCAGCATTGCGTTTTGTTTATAATGTTTCCAGAGTCTGTTGTATCCTATCGATATGGAGACGATGGACTCATTTTGTGTTGATCCCCTCTTTGTTCTGGAAGTTTTGATATACATGTGTTTTCACATTTTTTATAAGGTTGCATAAGCTGATTCTATGAGGGAAATCTTGTGTAATAATTATGTTGTGAGACATAATTAATATTTCCCATTTGTTAATGGCCAAAATCAGCTTCTGGTTTTAGCAACTTTCATCAGGTTGCATAAGCTGATTATGTGAGGGAAATCTTGTGTGATAATTATGTTGTGAGACATAATTAATATTTCCCATTTGTTAATGGCCAAAATCAGCTTCTGGTTTTAGCAACTTTCATCAGGTTGCATAAGCTGATTCTATGAGGGAAATCTTGTGTGATAATTATGTTGTGAGACATGATTAATATTTCCCATTTGTTAATGGCCAAAATCAGCTTCTGTTTTTTAGCAACTTTCATCAGGTTGCATAAGCTGATTCTGTGAAGGAAATCTTGTGTAATAATTATGTTGTGAAACATAATTAATATTTCCCATTTGTTGATGGCCAAATCAGCTTCTGGTTTTAGCAATTTTCATAAAGTTGTATAAGCTGATTCTGTGAGGGAAATCTTGTGTTGTAATTATGTTGTTGAAACATAATTAATATTTTCCATTTGTTGATGGCCAAATCAGCTTCTGTTTTTAGCAACATTCATGAGGTTGCATAAGCTGATTCATTGAAGGAAACTTTGTGTTATTATTATGTTTTTGAAACATAATTAATGTTTCCTGTTTGTTATTGGCCATATCAGCTTCTGTTTCTAAGCAACTTTCTGTGGTGAAAACTTTTGTTGGGACTAATTATGATGTTTGGTTTGAGTCCCTAAACATGTATTTGATAGCCTTAAATGATTATTTGGTTGTGAGGGATCTTGAGCCAACATATGTGTTTAAACATTTTGATGCTGCTGACAAGACTTAGTATAAATTTTGGTATGAGCATTTTGTGGACCTTTTTTGGATAATATTTCGGTCCAGTGGGAGTCTGAGTAAACATTAATTGGATTTTCTCCAATTTTGGTATGTTGTAACTTTGTTACATTTATTGGTTTTAATCCAATTTGGCCTTTAATAGGCATCTCGCGTAACTTTGTTACAATTATTGGATTTAGTCCAATTCGGCCTTCAACAGGCATTTGAAGTAACTAAGTTACAATTGTTGGATTTAATCCAATTTGGCCTTCACGAGGCATCTGAAGTAATTTTGTTATAATTATTGGATTTAGTCCAATTTGGCCTTCAAGAGGCATTTGTAGTAACATTGTTACAATTATTGGATTTAGTCTAATTTGACCTTGAAGAGGTATTTGGAGTAACATTGTTACAGTCATTGGATTTAGTCCAATTTGGCCCTTATAGGCATCTGAAGTAACTTTGTTACAATTTATTGGATTTAGTCCAATTTTGGCTCTTAGAGGCATTTGAGGTAACTCTGTTACAATTATTGGATTCTGTCCAATTTGGCCTTCAAGAGGCATTTGGGTAACTTTGTTACATTTATTGGTTTTAGTCCAATTTTGGCCTTTACAGACATTTGAGGTAACTCTGTTACATTTATTGGATTTAGTCCAATCTTGGCCCTTACAGGCATCTGAGTAACTTTGTAATAATTATTGGATTCAGTCCAATTTGGTCTTAAAAAAACATTTGATGTAATTCAGTTGCATCTGTTGGATTTTGTCCAACTTTGGGATCCAATTTTGTTCAGTTGGTGAGAAACATTGTTTTCCCTATCGGATTCAATGTCTTGTGTTATCTCACAATTGAATTTCGTTGTTGTTTGGATCTAGTTTTGTTCAAATCTTGAATTTGATATCTTTGTATCAGACTCATTTGGTTCACATCGTTAGTGAACATTCGTTGATAAATTTGTCGACTAAGGGCTTGCCTATGGAGTTTTTAAATCATGCTCATATGGCTCTTGTTAAATTTTGTGGTGGCCTTAGTCTAGTGGTAGTCTGAGTTAAGTCTTTATAGACTTCTGTATTGTTATATGACATTTCAATGTCATTTCGTACTCTATCTTATTCAGATACTGAAACCATTTTGTGTTGATGTTTGTATCACTTGTTTCCCTATCGGATTCAGTGATCTGTTTTGTATACATCACTTGCTTCCCTATCGGATTCAGTGATCTGTGAGTATGGTTTCATCTGTTATACACATTGGTGTATCTTGTCATAATTAATTACTTGCTTCAGTATTTTGTTGATTAATCTGTTTATAGATTAATGCTATCCAAGTGGGAGATTGTTGGAATTTTTGTGTGGATTAGCATTAATCTATTGTAAGATTAATATTTGTGTTTACTGATAAGTAATTAATTTATCGTAAATCTAAATAAGAATAGATTGGGTTCATATTACTTGTGGTAATTCGTGATGGGTTGGATTATCCACAAGCCTTCTGGGACCGGGCTAAGAACCCCAAGCCACGTCCGAAGAGTATTAGTAATTATCCCATTAGATTACTAATGTATATATGGAGTTTGTTTGTTAAAGGGACTGTTTTGTAATAATGGTTAAGGACCATTTTGTAATATTCACTGATGGACTAATTAGTGAATATTTTCACTATATATATACTAAAGTTGTTTTCACAACTTGGGGTCCTCATTTTTTTTTTTGCTATTTCAGTCCCTTCCTTTTCTTCCACTCCATTTGGTTCACTCTTGGGATATTGTGGTTTGAAGATCTTAGCTCCACTGAAGATCAATTTCAACTCCAGGTCAGTGTTTTTCGTCTCCCATACTCGGATTTATTTCCGTCATGGACTTTATTGGAGAATCAAACAGCAGTGGTCACAAGCTATGATGAATATTTTTGCTATTTCATTTGCTTGGAGATGTTTTTTTTGTATGATTGCTTTTGCTTTTGAAAAGTAAAGGAGACAAGTGAGAAAGAATAGACAAGCTAATGAACAAACCATCTTTATTTTATTGATAATCATATCTCATGTACAATTAGTTCAGTCACTATCTACCTCTTTATTTACATCAAGAATATATAAACAACAAAACTATATCCATGTTCAGATCTCTAATTCTCTAGCTCTTTCATGTGTATATTCAAGTCTTGAAAATTCTGCATATTCATGTCATTTCTTGTGCATCTAGGAACATTCGAACTTGAACTTGAAAATACATCATGCTTTGCTCTTTCATCTTTGGAGAATGTTACCAATTGCATTCCCTTGCATAATTATATGCTGAATTTCAATGAGCAAACCAAACAGCACAAAATTTAATTATTGCAAGAGTGACAATATACATATATATATACTATATTATATAGCAGACTATACATCAACATAAATATTATTTTGAAGCTGCACTCCAAAACCAACACTCAATATAAAATTGCAGGCAAATTTTCAAACTGTCATGCATCAAGAAAGCAACAATGGAGAACTATACTACAAAACTCCACGGGCAATCTCAATACACATCACATACTAAAGACCAAATTCCCAACCAAAAAAGTAACTTATTACAGCTATAAAAATAATTACATATGCCAACTAAATTTTACCCCACAAAGAAAGGTATTAAATATACCAACCTCAAATTAAACCCATGCATACTGTTAAATTTATAAATGTATTTTATTATCAAGTTTGTATTATCATTAGTACATTACAGTGCCTAGAACTGTATTATATAAATCAAACAAGACTTTCTCAAATTTTTATCAAGGGTAGAAGATCCAAGATCAGTGTGATGATTGGTCAGACTCACTGAGCCTTTGCCTATGGTTTGGATAAGTCATAGTAGGATGCCAGAAAAGGAACAAGTGAACCATGGTAGGACAATGAATCAAGGTCATAATTCTTAATTAATAAGTTTGCTTGAATCATATCACCATCAACAGATACTACAGAGCCTAAAATGCAGAATTCAGAAGTGCCACGTTTATCTCTACACCATTGCCAGCTTATCAAATTTAAACATCAGAAAAAAAAAGTAAAAAAGAAATAGTCCAAACACTAAATTCGCTCAGGGCTTTTTAATATTTCGAACTTGTCACCATGGATAACAAATTCAGCATCCGTGCAATACTCACTTTATATGTCAATAGCATACAAGGCAAAGGACGAAATTTTCTCTTTGTACTTTAGCCATAGAGGCGTCAATGCTCACTTCCAGTTTTGCAGCCATGGACGACACAATAGATAAAATATCTACAAATTGGAGTAAAGAAACTTAAATCACATCGATTTACCGAAAAAAAGTGGGAGAAAACGAGGTTTAAAAGCAAAGACGAAAGTAGTCGAAGTAACCGTCAATCTCACCGAACAAATCGGTGTAGCCATGGACGCGTTAAAACCCACTTCCAATTTCGAAACCATGGGCGAGAAGAAACTCGATTCCAATTTCACAGCCATCTATGCGTTTCCACGATCCACAATTCACTTTTTGTAGAGATGGATTGAGATTTGAGGAAGCCCTGAAGGAAACGGCGGAGAACTCTGGACTTGCTACCAAAACGCTTCCTCTAACAATACTGCAATAGAGAAGTCTGAATTTTTTAATGAAACGGTAAGTTTAATGTAAGGAGTGATGTGGCCTTGATTTAAGCCCTTGGATGAATTTAATGGCTAAGATTAAGGCCTGTTTGGGAGACAGCATTATCATAATAATCTCATCTAATCCAAACATCATCTCAACTTAAAATTGGATGAAAAGTGTAGGTTGAGTGTTTGGTGAGCATCTAATCTCATCTCATCTCATCCACATCATCATCTCATCCACAACATCATCTCATTTTCTTAACATTTACTAAACTATCCCTACTCATATACCTATATTTACCTACACTCTAATACAAATATAAAAAAAAACAATTAGGAAAAATAGTAATTTTACATACCCTCATTTATTACACTTATAATTTTTTCTCTCTATCTATCATTTTTTATCAATTTTTTTTTCTCTTTTTCACTCACACACCTTTCTTTCTCTCTCTCTCTCCCTCTCTCTCTCACATACACACTCTCTCTATCTCACATATAATTTATATTAATTTAATTAAACAAAAACTATTTTTGTTCATTTGTAATGTTGTTATTTTTTTAGTCCCGATATTCCTCTATTTGTTTTGAATAAAATATACAATTGAATCTCTAAATTATTTTTTAAGTTACAATCTTCTTCTATTCTCGCTACTGCATTTTTTTTTTTAAAAAATAATTTACACATTTTATATAGAACTATTGTTGCTTTTTTTTATATAGAACCCGAGTTATAATTTACACATTTTAAGGAGTGATTTATAGGATTCATATAAAGTTAGGGACCAAATTGTACGTTTCCATTAATCTCCCTTTTATGGGCATTTTAGTTCTCAAGCTATTGTTTGTTATTTTTTTGTCAATAAATTACAGAAATATAGTTCATTCTCGATTTTCTACGGACACCGCGTCATCATATACACGTATTAGGGACCAAATTGGGCGTCTCCATTAATTTCCCTTTTATGGGCATTCTAGTCCCCAAGCTATTGTTTGCTATTTTTTTGTCAATGAATTATAGAAATATAGCTGATTCTCGATTTTATACAGACACCGTGTGATCATATACACGTATTAGGGACCAAATTGTACTTTCCATTATTTTCCATTTTATGGGCATTCTAGTCCCCAAGCTAGTGTTTGTTATTTTTTCGTCAATGAATTTCAGAAATATAGCTGATTCTCAATTTTATACACACACACACCGCGTGATCATATACACGTATTAGGGACCAAACTGTACGTTTCCATTACTTTTCCTTTTATGGGCATTCTAGTCCCCAATTCAAAGATATGGACCAAATTGTATTCTTAAAATAATTTTCATGTTATTTTCACTTTGGCCCATCATCTCATCCAAATGGATTGACCCAAAAACCTTCATCCAAAAATATCTCATCCTCACACTTTCCAAAAGCATCTAATCTCAACATCATCTCATCCAACCCACTACCAAACACCTATCATCTCATCTCAATATCTCAATCTCATTTTATTATTTCTTACCATTTAAACCCCTATACAAAATAAATAATTCTAACAACCTATTTCACCTAACCACAATCATTACATACCCTTTTATATAATTTCACACCCTATTTAACATCATTTTTTTTCAAATCATCCAAACACTAATTCAACTTCTCAACTCATCTCATCTCAACATCATCTCATCTCAACATCTTGGTTGAGCTTAAGATGAGATTGGAGAGCTTCCAAACATGCCCTAAAAGGGAGAGAAAGGTAGAGAAATTAAACCGCTGGATCCTCTCCCTTAAATTTTCTCTCCCTTTCAATCTCAATCATTCAAATTCTATCCAAATGACTCACATAAAAGTCATATTTCTCCCAATTTTTGTTGATTAACATATATATTAGATATTAAATAAATTTGAAATTTAATTAAAAATTAATGTAAATTAGAAAGATTAAAAATCATGATTTCACCATTACTCAATTAGTTTTCGATTATAAACCTTGCTTTTATTTGAGGATGCTGCTGGTTGTGGTTTGCCCAGACTAATTAGGGTTTAGGTTGGCTTTGGCTGGCTGGGTCATTTGCTTCCCCTTTGTGTCGTTTTTGGTCTTTGGTCGTTTTTTAGTCCTTTTGTCCACCAAAAGAAAATCTTGCTTTTATTTTTTTTTTTTGGAATCAAAGAACGTACGGTTTCGCCTTGGCCCAAATGAGGTTACTTCCTGTGTAAATAAGGCAAGGATAAAAAATACTTTGAGAGTAAATCCACAAGTGTCGAGTTCTCTCTCAAACCTCTCCTCGTGAGGGATCTCCTCTCTCTTTTATGAGAGATTTCACCCTATTTCATATTAGGTTATCGGTGGTGCTCTTTTCTGTGTGTCTACTGCAGCGGTGATCTATTTTCTCTCTGCTCGTGTCTGTGCATTTTTTGCGGCAGAGCCGTTCTGGATCTGGTCTGGTCTGTTTTTTTTTTTGTGTTTCCAATTCTTTAGATGGTTGTAGTTTTAGTTGTATCCCTAGAACCGTTAACTTGTGATGAACTAGATTCTGGCCGAGGGTCATTACCTGATTCAGATGAGGCAACTCTGGGTTCAAGGTTACCTACAAGACAATGAACACACAGGGTGGCCCTGCGATTCACCTTCGATGCTTAAGTTAGTAAGGGTTATGAGCTCGATAATCTCAATTGACTGAGTAGAGAGCGTACCTTTTTCCAGTGTGAAGGGTTAACCTTTTATACTGGCTGAGGATGATTTGGCGTGATCTTGCCATAAATGTCTGGATGCTTGATTGTGATCCTGGCTGATCTGATTGTGATCCTTGACTCTCACGTAATTTCCTTTTCTGTGAAAGGTGCCTTGATGACCAATGCGCTATCAAGGGGAAGGATCTCTGATTGACTTGTCTTGATTGGCAGCGGATCTTGAGCGATCCTTGATTGATTCCTGATTGACTCAGGGAATATTTCCTTATTCTTCGCTCCGTGGGCGCCCTTGTCCTGGCAAGATGTAGGGCGTTTACGACCCTTCAATTTGTCCAGTGGGTATTTGGCGCATTGGGCCAGGGGCATACGTTGCCATTTGGGCCTCCTAATTATTAGGCCTATTATCAACTTGGCAGCTGATTGTCTTGCCAATTTGTGACACGAAGATGGGTCCTCTTGGATGGGTTGCAAACCCTCCACCTTCGTCAGTTGGTGTTCTTTCTAGTTTTCTTGTTGATGCTAGGGAGGGATTTGATTATTTTGCTGTGTTTTTGTTTGTACTGAAAAAAAATCCATGATTTGGTGTTTGAAAGATGATAGAATTTTCAATTTAATTAGTCGATAAAAGATGCAATTACAATCGATCAATTTGGTCTTGTTATATCTTAATTTTTTTTTTGGCCTGAACTTGTTATATCTTAATTGATTATAGTTAATTACATCCTTTGGAGATTAAATCTTGTAATTTTACTTTTTTAGTGACTAAATTGTAAAATTTATCATCTTATATTATGGAACCAAATTATTAATTTACTCTTTATTTTAAAACAGAGACAACCAGAAATTCCATACACTACAACTCAGTAGTAGCACAATCTGCAGGTGCAAAAGAAATCACTTGTCTTTCAAGGTCATACCCAACCCACAGATTCCTCATCTGAATGTTCCCAATTACAGACAAATCATCATCAGACCTAAGAATTGCAAGGCACCAAATCCCATTTTCCAATTCCACTAAAGTAGTCTCCTTCATCAATCTCACATCTGCACCAGACAGGTGAAACGTTACAAATGGCAGTAATTGAAGATCTTCATAAGTGCACTGAAAGCACAACTCAAAATAAGAAGGACCCTTTATTAAGGGAAAATGCACATTCTGGACCATCATGATCAGAAATGGTTCAAACCCTTCTTTTCTTAGCATAGTGTAGGCTGTGCCTGAATCTATGACAACCCCACCATCATCATATCCTGTTACATTGAAAATCCCTTCTGGAATTGGGACTCTTTGATCACCTATACTGATTCCTTCAAGAGTGACATAATAATGCCAATTTTTGTCATTCAAAATTGGTGTCATGTCACCAGAAATTACAGCCCTTGACCCAAAATACATTCTGCTTTCTGTGACTTGATCATCAGGAATGGTCATACAGTGAGAGAATCTCTTCATGCCAAGTTGATTAATCAGTGAAAATTTCTCTTGGTTTAAGCCCATACAGCCATTTTGTAGGCCTTGGAAATGAGATGAACTTGAAAAAGAATAGCCAAAGTTTAAGAAACCCACATCAACAAGGCTTCCAGTTCCATCTGAGGCTTCAAATGTGAATTTGTCTGTTGCAAGAACTCCTGAAGTTGTAGAATTATCTGCATAAGTCAACTTAAAAGTGCAGGAGGGCTCATAAGTCAAGCAAGTTTTCCTATCTGAGCCTAGTTCATTGCATGTGGCACTATCACATGATATATTTGTGTATGAGAAGGACTTTGAGGGGTCAAAATAAGGCAAGCCTTTGGTCCAAATTAGGTCACTTCCTGAATCAGCAAATGCATAGACCAAAATTGGTGGGGTTCCTATGTAGTAGCTCATTATGTACTCAAGATTATCAGGAACTAGTTTTGATGAGATGTCAGGAGAGTCAGTTAGGCGAAGCCGGTTTAGGCGACTCACGGACCAGTGGGCGGCTGCCAGGTGGCGGTCGTAGCGGGTCATGGAGTGGTTGTACAATGGGGATTGAGGTGAGTCACGATGAATAAGAGAGATTGTGAAGCCACCATTAAAGGGATTAGTAGAATGTGATTTTGATGGAATGAGGAGTGAGCATAGAAGGAATAAGATGCAGAGAATAAATAGCAAAGGAGAATCCATATATATTCACGTCTTAAAATTCTAGCCTGGTATGGTATGGTTAAGATTTCTGGTGGTGACTTGTATTTGTGACAGTGAAACTTGAACTTGGACTATAAAAGTTGTCATTCATTATTAGTAAATCAAGAATTGAAGTCTGAATAAATTCAGTTCTGTCCTTGTCTATACTGGTTTAATACCCTTATTTGATTTATCGATGAATGCTTTTTGTCCAATAAATGACGTGACTGTTACATCATGAAATTTGGACATTTTGTAACTTATGAAGCCGCCCTGTATCTAAGGAGATGATATAAAAAAGTACGTCACTAAAGAAGATAATTATGGAAAAAGCTTTAGCATTCGGTGACCAGCTATGAATTGTTCTTAATTATTATTCTGAGCAAGCTTTCTGATTAATAATATAGCCTCTACCCCTGGATTTTACAGTAAAAGCTTTGGGGAGTGCAAAACGGCATAAGATTGAAAAGCCAAGAATTGGCTTGGTTTGAACTTTGAATCTCCTTATTGTGTAATATTTCTGATTTACCAAACAACATTTCGTCATTTCCTCTCAAGTAGTGCAAATTTAGTGTTCCAAAAAATGGAACAACTCAAGTGGCTGAGATTATAATGTTATTAATTTTTCTGCTTTTATTTACACAACCTTGAATTCTTATTTTTAATGCTTTTTCTTTAGTATGAAAAGGAACATGAGGATTAGAAGAACTGTTATAAATGAACTGAATTGAAATGCTTACTAGTTAATGTACTAAATTCGGCTTTTCATGTTGTGCTTATTATGTTTGACTCTCGCCATTTTCCCTCTTACTGCAATTTTCTAATATAATGTGCTGCTAGTTCAGTTTTTGCTCTTATACCAGGCTAAGCACAAACTTTACTCTCCATAAATGTTATTTAACTTGTCATTTTCTTATAATTCATATGTATTTTGACCTTTTTCAACATTAATTATGTTTATATTAATTTCATATATATAATTTTGAAACCAATAAAGAGATCAGAAAAAAATTGTACGTTCTAATAATATAAATATAAATTATCAAGCTGAGTCAACAAGCGAGGCCATGAAGACCAAATCAGCTCTCAATGGACATTTTAATGAGAAAGAACGACAGATAATATCATAATAATACAGAATTGAAGCCTTAAGGCAACAAAAAGTAGAGCAAAAAAAAATACAACCAAGTGTTGTCACTACCTTGAGCACTGCTGGGCTTTATTTCAAAAGAAAACTACCAAAACAACTTTAGGACTTTAAAAGCAGAGCTTCAATCTTGAGATGCCCCATCCCTGCCTGATGGATCTAAATTCCAATGCACACACCTTCATAGATGTTTGCATGCTAGACTGTTAGCTTTCAATTAAAAATATTCAGATTCCAGTACTAAATTCCATGAAAAAGCTTAAAGCTCACAAAATCTACACAACACTTGAGGAACATACAAGGAATGGTAGGAACGAACTTGCACAAAATAAAATTGTTTCAAAATTTTAATCAACTAACAAATGCTATCGTCAATGTCTCAGTATCTATCTAACTAGGGCAAGGAATCAATCAGTCATTGTAGGAAGCTCCTTCTCAGACATGGATGTCAAATTCTAAACTCATGTTATAGTAAGATACCATCTTCTCTGTTCAGGTCTTCCAAGTTTACGTTTGCTTCCAGTCCCATTCTTAGTAGATCATTAAACATTGTGGTGATATCAGATTTCAAAGAGGCAGCTAATGCCTAGCAGGAAAAAAATGCACATAATCATGTTAGTTTCTTATAGTGCCAGAACCCAACAAATTCAGAAGTCAAATTTGAAAGTTAAACTTGATCTGAAAATACTTTCTATAGGAATTCCTAACTTGTAATTATCCCTTTTCTTCACAATTCAAAATGGATACCTTTCTGTCCTCTTCTTTTTGGTGCTTTATAACTTCTGAAGGCCAATCAGATACAAGCTTCTGAAGTTGATCCTTTATGCCTGACTTTTTAGCATCAGACAAAGTCTGGCAAAGCATAAACACCAGTGGTTTCAAAAGAAAGAAGAGAGATACATAAAGACCATACGAAGACATATCTTGCCTTGCACCCAGTTTGCCAACAAGCAATTTAATCAATTATAATAACCATCTCAGCAAATCAAAACACAAGAGATTTGAATGAAGGATGCTAAGTTGCTAACATAAAACATATGCAAACAGACTTCAGTCATAACACACAAATGACAAAGATGACATCTCAGACTCAACTCAACATCAACCAAGAATAATCGTATCATAAAACTCCACAAACGAATTTTTCCCAAAATAATTTAACAGGACAGAACTGTTCTCCCTTGCAGGTAGCAGAATTAACTTAGTTTCAACTTTCAAATTTCAATGTTCTTTGGGAAAATATATTTTTCCAGTGTTACAACTTACAACTTGATATCTTCTCTCATCTAAAAGATTTGTTTAGTTCTAGTGCCATGTCACAGGGTAATAACCTAATTATTTCATCTTTTTTCATTTCCCGTTGCTACTGCAATTCTTTGTTTCAATATTTTTTGTGAAACAACACATGACACGATCATAAGAAAATGCACAAGACCGTATACCTGATTTAGGGTCTGAATAGTTGCTGCTGCATCACTAGGTTTACGTTCCAACAGCAGACCCTGCACAATCATAAACATAGGCTGACTTACATTTTCAGAGCAACAATATGGCACTATGACCCAAGTGTTAAACAACCGCAAACATTGAGCTAACGTTCAGGTCAACCTATGTCAGGACAAGAAAATATTTGATAAAACTTGGCACATAAGCCATGTTAAAATAATGTTAATAAAATAAGCAACTAGACTCTATTTAAGGACTGCATATTAAGATTGTGACCCAGTAAAAACAGTAAAACAAAGTTTT
Source organism: Chamaecrista fasciculata (assembly GCA_003254925.1). Classification (NCBI taxonomy): domain Eukaryota; kingdom Viridiplantae; phylum Streptophyta; class Magnoliopsida; order Fabales; family Fabaceae; genus Chamaecrista; species Chamaecrista fasciculata. Next base: position 21,941 of record QANZ01021646.1, on the reverse strand, counting down.
CCAATAAAACATTACATTAAATGTGCTTTCAGAAATAAAGCTACCAATCAAAATTCGTTCAGATCTCATATGATAAGTTACATAATAAAAACAGGATACAAACTCACTATCCACACATTAATTTTTCAAAAAAATAATAATAATAATTTAAACCATGGTGTAGTCAAATCTCTACCTTGGCACAAGAGAATCCACTTGCCAGAGTATGCTGCTTCATTGACTTGGATCTCAACTTCTCAATTTTCCACAGTGACTCTGTCTCTCCTACAAATTAGCAAATGCGATAGTTCATAAACAATCAAGCTTGAAATCTATCACTTAAATATTAACACAAAAGTTTATCATGCAGTTGCAGCCCATTTCAGCAATGGATTTGCACTCTCGTTAATAGACATTAACATATTTTATTGGTTCAAGTAAATATTATTACAGTATGTGTTTGTAATTTCAATTTTCTATCACAAGATACACAAAAGGGATAACGAGTATGCTTTCAAATAAACAAAGAACATGCAAAGATGCAAAACGTGAGTCCACAAATATCCGGATTAATTATGTGAATTTAACTACAACCGTCACTGAAAACAACTAAAACAAACTCTGAACGTTCTAGCTCAAAAATCCCAATAGACTAAAGGAGCATGTATTAGGTGATATAGTATGTAAATGACAGCTTAAAAGTCAACACAGCCAGGTAACCCTGACCCATTTTAGTAATTTTTTCGTCCAAGAACCTTGCCTCCATAACTAGGATATCTCTTTTGGGGCTTTACTTGTTATCCTCGGATTGAGAAAATACATTGCCAACATCGGAAGGGATGCAACATAGAAAAACAATGAAGAGAGAATACCTTCAAGCAAGATAAAAACATTAAAGTTTAACAGAGAAATTGACTTTAACATGATGCAATTTACTGACAGAACCAACAGTGATCCTTTTAGACAAACAAATAAAATGTGAAGTCAAAAAGAAAACTGACAACATATTCACCTCTTTTTGCAGAAAACTCCATCAACGTGTCAAATGACGTTTGTCGTAGTTTTACTCCAGCTGCTACAAACCTTTTTAAATATTTTTTATTCAACTCCCAGTTATCTGTATTGTAACAAATTCTGCAAATGATCAACCCAGGTGTAGTATTAGAGGCATATGCAAATATGATCACAGACAGGGAAGGGTTTCAATGTGTTTAGACCAAGCTTTTCAATGAAAAAGAAAAACACATTGTCTGCCCAGTCAATAATACACAATTTCACAATTCAGGCCTGACCTGCATTCTTTATATATAAAATAATGATATAGCCTAAAGGCTTGTTCCAAACACAAAAATTTGATTCAACAAAAATTTTGAATTACTTTTTAATAAAATTACAATTTTGGACACTCAACATGCTACAATTATACAAGGGTGATTAATCTTTATATTAAAAAAGTAGAAAGTGGATAAAGAAAAATGTAAATAGGATTCATCAATGAACATAGTCAGAATACCACCTACAGATATATTAGTGTAATATAAGATTAGATTAAACAAAAGAGTAGTACAACTATCATAAGCCTCCACCAATTGTTACGTCATAAATCTTTACCCTAATACTTATCACACAATTGTAACACTCCCCCTCAACTTTTTGTAGATGTTATTCACCCTATTACCATGGAGAGTTGTAATGAAAATATCTTGTAGCTTTTAACTAATCCTCATATGCACAGTAGAAAGAAGCACTTGTTGAATCATTTTATGAGCAAAATGACAATGGATGACACCGAAGTTCCATTGGAACTGTGTTCCTCTGTAGTGAATGCCATCAAATAAATGTTGCATCTGCACCATTTCACATAATCTTGGACGAGGAATGGATACACTTATTTTGAGTTCTTACTAATCCAAGAAATGAAGTTTCATCCCGGAAGGGCATGATAGCCTAATGTTAATCATCTATTTAATCAGAGAACCAGCCCAACCTATGCTGATTGATCCTTCTAAATCACAATAAACATGACCAAGATACAATTTGCCGGATCTAGTACCTCCCTCCAAATAATTAATAGATGCTTAACTAATTCTGACTGCATAAAGTGTTATACTTTTAACTCTGAATAATAATAAGTTTGACTCACAAAGACATGCTATAATGCAGGCATGACTTTGCCCTACAATAGTGAAGAAAACCAACTCTATCATAGGCTAACACACAGATAAATATTATGTTGTCTCCAACGAGACAATATTTAATTATGTAGAAATAGCAACCTGCCAGTATATAAATCAAGTGAACGCAAGCCAGCAACTCAACTTATAAAATTTATATAGATTAAATCTCCAGTCACCATTTCAGAGGCAAAATCTGTGTTCGAGTTTTGCATATTATACTTTGAACTGGAAACTTTAGCACTGCTAAACAAAAGCATGAAACTGTCAGAATTTAAAAATACCTGAAGACTATATCTGCTGTGCCTGGTTGTAATGGTAAGTCATTCTTCTTTATAAGTTTCATTACGTCCACCAAAAGTTCAGTATCATTGTGATCCAGAGCATAAGACTGCAATCAACTACCAGTAATTTACTAATTGCAAATCTAAGACACAATAAAAGCATTTTAGAATTCTGGTATCACAACAACTACCAGCAAGGTGTGTGCAGATGTAACAGATGGAGTCAATCCATATACATTATGCTTACACATAGCCTTCTTTCCTGCATACACATTTAAGAAAATTATTTTAACATTTGATACCAGGAATCCGTAATATGCAACAAATAGATTGTATTCATAAGAGAAAAGTTATCCAATAGATAGCTAATCAAGGAGTATAGATGAAGAAACACAATCGGGAAAACAAAAGAATGCCAATGAAATAACTCAATGTTGAACAATGAAAGAGATTCAGTATAATGCCAATGAAATAACTCAATGTTGAACAATGAAAGAGATTCAGTATACTCACCGTAGTCAATGGCTCCTACACGAACACATGTTTTAGAAACTTCTCGGCAAAGATTATCATTAAAATTTGCATGAATGCGAAGACTTGACAGCCTCTGGGTCCAAGATAAATTTAAAATCATCACTTTAATAAAGAGAAGAAATAATGAACTAAATTCAAAATAGACAAAGCTGATGAATTAAGAGAGAGAGAGAGAGTCTCTAACAAATCTGCGGAGGTTCTGCAAGATGTCAAACAGAAGTCTAATATCGTCATGGTTTCGACAATTTTCAATCATCGACCACAACCAAGCTTTTGGAGACATCGACCGTTTCACCTTCACAGATTCAAGCATTTTATCATATAGTTCCTTCACTGACTCTGCATTCAACACTAAAAATTCAAAATTCTGAAAAGAAAACTTCAGATAGAGTCTGAAACAGCAATTTATCATATGAAGTTAATCACGAACCTGTCGGAGCCCGTTCCTCAATATTCACGCTTGATGTGCAAAATGCCTTAGACATCATGAAATGCGCATGAAAAGATTCTGTGGCCACTGATTGTGTCATCCCTATCCAATTCAACACCATCTTGGTATCATCAAATCAATATTACAGACTCAAACCAATAAAAACTCAAGAATCAAAGTTCAAAACTTAAAAGCTTCCCATCCCAAAAACCGAACGAAGTGAGGGAAAGCACTGATACATCACCTGAGAAACAAGGGGTTCGTGAAGAGAAGCTGGCAGTGTTGCGCCATGAAATAGGAAAGAGAGGGACTTGGATAGTGCGAAGGTCGGAGGAAAGGAAATGGCGGGAGTTGAGGAAAATGGGAGAATGGTGCAAAGCGCGGGAGAGACGGCGAGCATTGGAGAGGAGTGGCATGGCGTGGTGATGAAACCGAGTTGCGAGTGAGTCAAGTGGTTTTTGTTTGTAGGTTCTGAGCCAACTAGGCGAGTTTGGGGAGAAAGCCACAAGCTTCAGCTTCAGGGAATCAGGGTTTACGAGCGAGAGAGAAGAGGGGTAGAGGAGTGTTCGCGTGGAGACATGGTCCAGGATTGTTAACGTGGACTTGCATTTTGTGATGGTCTTTTTGTTTTTGGCTTAAGAGCAATTTGGTCCCATAACTCTGGCAAAGATCTCAATTTAGTCCCATAATTTTTTTTGTTGCAATTTTGGTCCCATAACTTTTGAAAACGTCTCACCTTTGGTCCCAAGCTTATTTCTATCTATTATCTTCTGTAAATTCACTTCACACATATTTGCCACATCATCATTTAACTCAATATGTCAGATAATCTTTAACAGCAGAAAATGGATGGAAATCAGCTTGGGACAACGGTGATACGTTTTCAGAAATTATGGGACTAAATTGAGACCTTTTCCAAAATTATGGGACTAAAAGTGCACTTTAGCTTTTTTTTTTTTTGCCTAATTACATTATTTCTTCAATTATGATTTTTTAAAAAAATATATATACTATCAGATAATTAGATAAAAAAAATTAGTTATTAAATATTGAGCAAACCCCTTTTTTGGTCCCTCAATTGTTACTGAGTCGAGGAATCGGTCCCTCAATTGTGGGAAACTACAACTCAGTCCCTCAATTGTACAATCCCTTTTACGTTTTGGTCCCTCACGTTTGGTCCGTTAGTGATAGAGGTGTTAAGTGATGACGTGTCACCGTTATCTACTTAGGTGGTCGTTAAATGCTTAGTTGAGGGACCAAATCCTCGACTCAGTAACAATTGAGGGACCAAAANTCTTCTTCTTCTTCTTCTTCTTCTTCTTCTTCTTCTTCTTCTTCTTCTTCTTCTTCTTCTTCTTCTTCTTCTTCTTCTTCTTCTTCTTCTTCTTCTTCTTCTTCTTCTTCTTCTTCTTCTTCTTCTTCTTCTTCTTCTTCTTCTTCTTCTTCTTCTTCTTCTTCTTCTTCTTCTTCTTCTTCTTCTTCTTCTTCTTCTTCTTCTTCTTCTTCTTCTTCTTCTTCTTCTTCTTCTTCTTCTTCTTCTTCTTCTTCTTCTTCTTCTTCTTCTTCTTCTTCTTCTTCTTCTTCTTCTTCTTCTTCTTCTTCTTCTTCTTCGATTTCTCCTCCCATCTTCCATTAATACTATTAATCTTAGCTTTAACCCCTCTATTATTATTCAACTCACACATTCATCTTCTACCTATAAATACCTCAATATCCCTTATAATTTGTACTGCATATTTCATTCACATTCAACAATCTTCAATAATCAACATTTAATCTGATTTCTACTCAAAAACGAGCTAGGCACACATCGTACCAGATTATGAACTCTGTTGTGTTGGGGCAGAGGCGTCGAACCTTCTCGTTGAATCTCATCGCGAAAACGGTGTCGTTGAAGCTCGGAAACGAGGGTTTCAGAAGAGGAAGCTTCGAGAACGACGATGACAATGTCATTTTGGTGTGGTAGTGGAGGAATCCTGTGGTGGTGGTGGTGTTATCGAAGGAAGCTGGACTTGTGGCGTAGGGTCTTGCGGCGATGACGAAAGATGCGTTTGGGTGTTTAGGTTTTGTTGTGAGAAGAACGTTGGTGGTTTGGCCTGGTGTGATTAAAACTGCATTTTATTTAGTTAATTAGCTTGAAGGTATAATTAATTAGAAGGAATGAATGATAATTTGAATTGTTGAATTACGTTTGGCTGAGCAGTTGTAGAGAGGATCAGGAAGGCCATTGATGGTGTGAGCATCGGAGAGATTAGGAGCTAAGATGAATGTGTGAGTTGAATAATAATAGAGGGGTTAAAGCTAAGATTAATAGATATAATGGAAGATGGGAGAAGAAATCGAAGAAGAAGAAGAGGAGGAATCAGATTCTGGGAAGGAAGTTGAAGAAGAAGATGAAGAAGAGGAGAGTGTGAAAATTTCATAATGGCCCTTGGTGTTTTTTGTGTTTCTAATGTTGTAATGTTACAATATGTTGCATACAAGTTCTTTTTTATGAGGTGTAAAATGAAAAATGAGTAGGATATATAATTTGGATGCCAACTCAGCAGATAACAGCCACCTAAGCAGATAACGCTGACACGTCATTACTTAACACCTCTATCACTAACGGACCAGACGTGAGGGACCAAAACGTAAACAGGATTGTACAATTGAGGGACTGAGTTGTAGTTTCCCACAATTGAGGGACCGATTCCTCGACTCAGTAACAATTGAGGGACTAAAAAGGGGGTTTGCTCTTAAATATTAATTGAATCTCAATTGAACTCTACTCTCAAATATGTGACTGTAATTTTAATTATATTTTATTGTTTTTTAGAAAAATTATAGTTAAAGTAAATTACACATAAAAATACAAGTATATAACTTTCCATTCTTACGGATTTAGTTAATTAAAATTATAAAATTTTATCTATTACTTATTGTTTAATCTAGCAATATCAGACCAAAACACTTCTCACTTGTTAATACAGTGATTAATATTGTTTTAGCTCTACTAAATTGTTTTTCTTTCTATTTTGTATTAAGATATATAAAAAGTACAACAAACCGAGTTTTCTTTTTCTATAAACCGAGTCATGCTCAAAAAATATCTTCAGTTCTCTTTTTCTACTTGCTATTTTGAGCCATATCTATCACATCTCCGTATTTTTCCATTCACCATGCAAGGAAGTAAAAGGAAGAAGTTTATAATCAAGGTATTAACAGTGAAAAGCCATTTTGATTCAAACTTAACTAATCAAGTGCAAGAGCACAAATAATTTGGCCACGGATCCCCTGCCGAACGACATGTCTTGCCGTTCGGCAGGGACCAATCATGGCGCGCCATGTGCGCACACACATGGCGCGCCATGATTGGTCCCTGCCGAACGGCAGGACAGGGGATCCACAGCCGATAATTTTTCTACTTAATCTCTACCAAACCCTTTCACTCATAAACTCACTTCACTCACCTCATAAACAAAGTGCAGGTTTAGCATAATTCAGGCTGAAACTTGATTTTAATGATGAGAATAATAGGTTAGGAGTACAAATAATTGAATTCCTAGTGACAGGAACACCAATTCATACAAAAATAATCTTAATTCAAAAATATAAATTTTTAAGTAAAGCTCAAAAGTCATAAACAACTCTACAGTCTTTAATAGTGCTGAATGCTGATTGACTTCAATGAAAATCACGGGTTGACTCGTCAATCATCAAATAATACCAGTTCAATAATACATCACAAGCAGACTCAATTACTTGAAGCTCATGGAGGGGAAGGTAAACAGTTTTCCCCAGCACTATCATATTATATATATGGGAGTTTTTAACTTTTTATCAACCCAATAACACAGCCACTCCATAAAGATGGAGGAAGAATAACCAAATAACAGTTTTCTGGGGTACAATCCACTATGAATCTTGATGATGCAATAGTTCAATAAGAGAACAATCTTCAATAATCGAGTGCTCACCGGCACATGGCAATATATGCTTCTGGAACCATAATAATAATAAATAAAGGGCTCATTGAGGAAGAACTGGAGGAGCAATTTCACGTGTATTGTATGATCTGCAGTGACCACATTTTTGTCCAATAATGTGGAAGTAAACTTCAGTGGTGTCGTTGCAATCATTACACAGTATCCAAATCTGCGATATAATTTGATATATATGTTTAATGAATTATGCATTCAAATACTAACAAAACAATGATGCAGTTTTCTGAACAAGTACTGAAATGAAGTGAATTTTTTACCTTCTTGTGCCGATAATCTTCAGGCATTAGAGTCGCTTCAATCTAAGATAACATGAAGATGATAAACAAATCACGGAGAGATCATATCTATTCTTGACCAAATTATTGAATGCTATAAGAATATAAGAGTCAAATGAAAACATCTATTTGGTTTCAATCTAATTGGCTACCTCATCATCAAACATCTTCCAGATCCTAGACATGTCAATCACTGACTTGGAGCATATGGGGCAACAGTAGCTGGTGCATGACACAGAAAAAGAACATTAACTATAAAGATTAGTATTAATGAGCTTTTGGTTCAGTGATAAGGAAAACAAATTTCAAACAACATACTCACTTTTCACGCCTTGTCATCTCTTGGAAACATTCACAATGCATTGTGTGACCACATTTCAAGACGGTAGTGTCTTTCACTGAGTCAAAAAGGTACTATACAGAAACAATAAGGTCCAATCAGTATATTCTGGGTTTTCCGCTTCAAGAAACAAAAACAAAGCAAAACCGTGAACCAATGAAAAGGGGGGAATAAAGAACACACCTCATAACAGATGGGACAGTGATTCCTCATGGAGTCCTCCACACATAAATGATTATCAAGTAGATTAAGTGAATAGCAAGACCCTGTAGCTCATAAAACATTAGTCACTACAGGTATCCCTATAAGGACAACAGTTTTTTTTTTGTACAAAGAGAATATCAGAACTAATGTTATTGATTAGTGTCAGTTAATCCAGACTTAAAAAAATATATATATATTCACCATAGGTGAAAACACAGGGAAGTGGCAAACTATTCTTAGAGAGGGATACATATACTGCCTTCCATATCAGTAAGCCAGTGAATACAGTAAGAAATTTGTGAAAAGAAAAAGAAATTAAAATTTATGGCACAAAAAATGAACTTGATTACAAATAATAAAAGAAACTAGCACGGACTAACACCTAAATTATACAAATAGTAACAATACTCTTCATCTTGTGGTTTCATTGGAGACTGACAGCTCGTATGATTATTATTTAACATCACAGAATGCACACTTAGCATGCGGAGGCTATAAAGGAATACCTTCAGTGCTTTTTAGAAACAGTTGAACCAGTCACAAACAAAGGAAAAGCAAACAAAATAAAATTGAGTCAACAGTTAATATGTAATTCAAATATTTGCACTACAAGAAAATAGTACTGTAAAGGAAACAATAAGCTACAAATGGTGGTATAGTGATGGATTCATACCACATTTGTTGCAGTGGAAAAAATTATCGCGGCCCCCAACTCTGTTTCCAGTGTGTCATAAATTATATCACCAAAATTAGTTGCAGAGTAGTATGTCATAAATTCAGGCAAGTGAAGTGAGAAAATAGTGGAAGAGATATAATCAACCATAGCCAACGCACCTGCAGATCCCACAATCTTCACAATGAAACTGCTGTTTCTCTGTCTGCATTGTGTGAGAATTACGACAGTCAGCATCATTGAGAAAAGGTTGACACTAATAAATCACAGGCCTGGATTTTATACTACAGTGAACAAACAAAAAAGTATGTATATCGTATTGAAGAATCAAAGTATAATGACTAATTACATCATCATCGAAGAAATTGCATATGTTGCAGAAATATTCTCCCATTTTAACGCCACAGTTTGTGCAAACTTGAGCAACCTTGAAAGAAGCAGAGGAGGGAAGAGTAAGCGAAAAGCAGTGCTAAAACAACCTCAACGTTATAAACAAGTTAATAGTATTACAAACGAACAAAAAAAAAAGAATCAAAGATTTAAACCTAAGAAAGAGAGAAAAAAAATACATACCGGCTGTTCTGTATCACAAACTGAACAAACAACCTGAAATAGCCATCAATTATAAAAACAGCATAAGTTTTATCACCTCGGCATCTGCTGTTGATAATTTAATTAGCATGCATATTTCTATAACAATTAGAAAATCAGGTATAATCTTACTTGTTTAACATCTTGGCGAACGAGTTCGTGTCGATCAAAGGGATTCCTCAACATGCTCTAATAACGCAAAACCCCGTATCAGTTAACTCCTTAACGGCACAAAGGCAAATCTTTCGAGATGCAAAAAGAGAAAACTAATGAAATGACAGAAGAATACCGTCGCTTCGTTATGACAGTGACGGCAAGAGTATATCTCATTGCAGCAGGGAGCTCGAATCTTGCATCTTCTCCTGTAATGTTTGCACCTAGAAAATAACACCACCAACAACAACAACAACAAAAAAATGAAAATAAAAACCATGAAATGGGCAATATTAACAAAATTAATTGGAAGAAAATGATTCACTGAAACAAAATATCAGATCATAAAAGAAGAAGAAGAAGAAGACGAAGAAGTACCCATAGCCCATCTTCCCAAAACCAAGACGTTCACTGTCATAGCTTTCCATGAGTTTTGGAAGAGAGAGGTAGGGGCAGAGAGCCTAGTTTCTTCGCTCTCAGAAGAGAGAAGAAGGCAAGGAATGGAGTTTCCCGATTAGATAAGATTGGTGGGTTAGGTTTGTCAGGATCCCCAAAGGAGAAGAAGAAGGCAATCATAATAATAATGTAGAAAGAGGGATGATACATTTTTTTATCCATCCCAATACTTGAATACAATGAATGTAATAATAAAAAAATGGACGAGAAAATCGATTAGGAATAGTTTAATGAAGCCACTTGAAGACACAGGATAAGGTGGTGGCTGGATGGCAGAGACATCAGACAAGTGACTTCAGCAGGAGAGAAAGGGATATCACCGAAAGATAAGCCAATAGGATTTCACTGATTTAACAAATAACCCATAAGCTCTCTCTTCGGCATTTTAACAAACAGTTGCAATGCATGATTGTTTTAGCAGAAGAAGAAATCATTGATTCTGTATTGATTGTTTTTGTTTTCACAGGCTGGAGAAATCGGGGTTTGGGTGAAAATATGGCACAATGCGTGGAACTCACGTTGGATGAATTAGGGAGGGATTCATGTAATCAACGTCTTCGCGATCAAATGATCGGTGTTTAACTGTTTATGGTGTGTCCCTTTATGTCTTACTTTTGGTTATGTAGTGTCATTTATCTTATTGACTTTCTTTTCTTGGTGTGGACTTATCTTATTTACTTTGATTAATATTAATATTTTAAAAAATTAAAATTCCTTTGTAAGGAAGTTCTCTACCACTCAAATTAACCTAACATTGATATTATGATTTTAATACAATTTTAAAAAATATTTACATAATTTTTTTTATATGTTTATCATAAAATCTTTATAATAATAATAACTTGGGGCTTGGTGTGGCCTAACGGGCACGCCAATATGCATATAATGTTTGAATTGATTTAAGGTTAAAGATTATATAAAGTTTTTATATTGATATATGAGTAATTTTGGAACCAATTTGAAATTTCGTGATACATTTGGGACTAATTAAAAATTTTGACTTAATGAGAATGAACATGGATGATTTTTTTTTACATAAGAATGAACATGGGCTAGCTAGAGAAAAGTGAGTGATTTTTTTTTTTCTTTTTTAATTTTTTAATTCAATAATTTTGACCGACCATAAAGGGGTGGAGCCATATAATATAGTATAGATATAGATATAGATATAGATATAGATAATAAAAGTCAAAGTGCAATTTTGGCCCCCTTATCATTATGATAGATTGCCATTCAGCTATTTATCTTTTTTGTTGCAAATTTTATTCTCCAAATTTTTTTAGTTTCATTTATTGGTCTCAACACCTGAATCGGAACATACTTATATTATTTCAAGATTGAATGCGACGAGTTTCAAGTTACGTGTTGCTTTGGATGATTCTTTTTTTGTCCAAATGAGATTGTTAGTGAAGAATGTCAAATTAGATTCTAAAAGCAGGTCGCTTGTTTTATGGTCGAACCGACAAAGTTAGTCATTTTTCTCTCATTTTATATCCAATTGCTACGAATTCAGAATTATGGGTTACCCTTGACTACTTCTTTTTCTGCTCAATTTGAACCGTCAATTAACGAGGCCAAAAGTGGTTTTAGAACCAAAAAGTGAAAAATTATGGAAAATCACTTTAGATCCGATTTGACCTCATTTGTTGACGATTCAACTAGGGAAAAAAAAGGACTCTTTTAAAAGTAACTCATAACTCTAAATTCATTTTAATCATACTTGAAATAGGAGAAATATAACAAATTTCACTCATTTGATTGTGAAACGAGCGACCCACTTTTAGAGCCTAATTTGACCCTTGTTTGCCGATGGTCCCAATTAGACAAAGAAAGTACTCTTAAAAAAAACATGTAGCTCAAGACTCGTCGCATTCAAACTTAAAACGAGGCAGGTATAATTATATTTAGTTATTAGAACTAATGAGTGAAACTTTTGGAGGACCAAAATTGCAAAAAAAAAAACAAAGAGCTGAATAGTAATTTATCTCAAAGATTAAGGACCAAAATTTCACTTTGGCCTAAAAAAAATTATTTACATTCTTTCTCCCATAATCAGCTATTCATAAAATTTTTTTTATATATATTTTCTTACCATAACGATGGGTCATTCAAAACAATATAATCACACATCTCATACTGTTTTACCCAATACAGTTTTTTTTTTAATATATAAATATTGCCTGTTAATGCTGTTGGCTGTTGCAAAGATAGTTCCTTAATTAGTTGCAATGCAGCTCTTATAATTGCCCAAAATCAAGTTTTTTTCCATCGAAGCAAACGAGTTTGTTCATAGTTCACACCAAAAACCTCAAATTCAACCCAAAATGGAAAACGCGGTCTGTAATTTGTTACTTACAAACAACAAATTACACCCAATCATGCCAACCAAAAAAGCAAATTAAAGGAAGAAAAAGTAACCAATACACAAATTAAAACAATCTAAAAAAAGAAAAGAACTCGTACGTACGTGTTTGTACATATTCTTATATAAGAATCAGAAGGATACATTGTGCCTCAATTCAATTCTTCACCACTACATTATACCTTCTTGCCTCTTAATTCCCTCTTCTCTCTTTAATTTCTGTGTTTGCTGCAATCGATCAATAATATTAATATCCATTGGAAAATGGGTTGTGGGAAATCCAAACACGACGTCGCATCAGGAAACACCACCCTCCTCAAGCGCAAGAAATCCACTAGTGTCAAACCCAACAAAGAACACGAATGTATATGTACATGTACATGTCAAGCAAAAATTGTCGACAACAACAACAACAACGATGTTGTAGGAAAAGCTAATAATGATGATGTCTCTAACTCTAATAACGAGGTTAAATCCAAAATTGCAGATGATGCTAATAATGTGGGAGAAGAGAATAAGGTGGTAGAGAATAAGAGCAAGGAAGAAGAAGTTGTTGTTGGTGATAATAATGAGGTTAAGAGCAAAACCCAGAATTCAAATGTGGGAGAAGAAAAGGTATCAATCTCAGAGGAGGAAAAGAGCAAGCAAGTTGTTAGTGATAATGGCGATGATGAGGTTATTACAACCAAAGCTCATGAGAATGCAAATGTGAAACAAGAAGAAAATTCAGTGGAGAAGAATGAAGAGAAAGCACCAGCAGAAGAAGAGAACAAAGCCACTGATAAAAAAGGTATTTTAGCCTTTTTGTCTCTAAAAGTTAGTTCATAAAAAATGGAGTTGAGAGACTATCTATTGACTATACGAGTTTAAGGAATTATCTAAACTAAACCTTTTAGAATTAAATTATCAACACATGTAGTATTTATGTTTCATAAATATTTTTGAAGTTGCTGGTTGTTTAACAGTAATAGCTTGTTCTGTTTGTTGTACAGAGGAAGTGAGTAAAAAGGAAGAGACTTTGGCCAAGGAAGAAGAGACCACAGACATGAATGTTTCAACCTCTGAAGGTGAAAAGAATGACTTCAAATGTCTAAACTAGACTTTTTTTTTTGGAAGTTACAGAATCAATATATATTTTATCTTTGAAAATAGTTCTTAGAAAATTGACTTAAAAGACTCCAATGTATTGACTTAAAACTATCTAAAATTAAAGTGTGTAAACTAAATTTTGAGATACTTGTTCATTTACTTGTACAGAGGAAGTGAGCAAAAAGGAAGAGACTTTGGCCAAAGAAGAAGAGACCAAAGACACGAAGGTTTCAGCCTCTGAAACTGAAAGTGAAGAGAAGGATTTGAAAGCTGAGGAGGTATGTGGGGTTTTCCAATCTTAAGTAATTAAACTTTTTTGGCCTGAAATTTAAGTAATTAATTACTTTGCCCATTTTGTTGTTTGTTTGTGAGAAAGGGATATTTATTTATGAAGTTTGCCAATGTTGTTGTTGCTGCAGGACCAAACAGAAAATGCTAAGAGCAACGAAGATGTGAACGCAACAAACTGAGATTTAAGAATCGATGGAATTGACACAAATTGATTTGGTTTATTACGTTTGTATTTGTTGACCCTCCATTGTATTTCGCTTGTAACACTTTAAATTGTAATAATACACTATAAAATCTGAGATTGTTTTATTTCTTCTTGTGCTTCCTTTGTTTCTACTTTCTTCTTTCTTCTGGGGTTTTAAAATTAAAATGCTTTAACAACTAATTAACAAGCGTAACGTATCACACCAATGATGGATCGTGGAATGAATTGTTTCCACATCTTCCCTTAACCTAACAACTAGCAAAGAAAAAAGGAAATAGAGAAATTATTTATAAAATAAACAATATGAATTATGAAAGAAAGAAATTGAAAGTTCAAACAATATGATATGATCTATTAAGCACTGAGACAGGGCTTGTTTTGTTTACCCAACAAGGTTTTTTTTTCGAAAGGTTGAACAAAGTATTAACATATGAAAAACAGAAAATTATGTAGTACTATGTATTATCTTTATCGATTTCTTTTTCTGTCTCTATTTCACAAAAATTACAATTCACCAAGTCCAATCCTTACAATTTGTATTAATTTTTTATTAAGTTAATGTTTTTTCATTTCTTGTAATTAAATTTATATACTTTCATTTTATTGATAGTCAAACATCTGTCACTAAATAGAAAAAAAAAATTGTCCCCAAGGCCCTAACAATTGATAATTTGATATGATGAATGGAAATTATAATTATATTTATTCAATATCTAATAAATATCTTGATCTCAATGTTATTAAAACTGGACCAGAGAGTAGTCCGAACATACCTTCGAGTCACGGGTTAATTTGTTCAATCGGATAGACCAACAGTCGAACCAGATAACGTCATAAATATATAAATAAAATAAATATTAATTATTTTAAATATAAATATTCCATAATTGATAAAATATAATTATAAACTTTATATAACAATAAGATATAATTGTGAATCCATAATTTTATTGTCCTACATAAATAAAATATACAAAAGTCACAACATGAATAATTATTAGGTTAGTAAAAATGAAAAAAATGAGTTATTTTCTTTGTTTTAATTTTAATAGGTTTACAAAATTTTCTATTGAATTTCATATTACTTTTTTGCACTTGGCCCACAAAACTAACAAAAAAAGCTAAAAAATATAATTTTTCCATAGAAAATAATGACCCGACCAGTTTTCTAAAAATCGCTCTGGGTCACGGTTCAATGAGTCAATCCGGTCCGAAGCGGCTTTGGGCGGCCCAATGATTCAAATCGAGTCATCTTCACTCTCGGGTCACGGTTCGACCGTCCGACCCGGATTTCATAACATTGCTTGATCTACAAAATATCTTCTTTTTTAATAATCAATTTTTAAAAAATATATTTCAAATTTTGTAAGATGTTTATTAGATACTAAATCATTTTAATCATTATTTTCATTTACCAGATCAATAATTAACATGTAATTTTTTTTATTTAACAACAAAGTTTTGATTATAAATAAAATAAAAATATAAAGCCTTAATTACAAAAAATGAAAAAGACTTGACTGAAATTTTACCTTAGTTACAGAAACCAATAAATTAATTTAACCTATAGCCAACCTTTTAGAATAGTTTGTACATGATACGTCTTAATTTCATATTTTAAGTATTTGTTTATCATACTTTTATATTTTCACATAAATTTTCAAATACTTTGAAAATTTCAATGTTGGCTGACCATATACATGGGAAACAGGGAAAGTATAGAAAAGTATGAGAAGCAACTTGATGCCGTGCTATTTTTGCATTGCACAATCATCCTTTACTCATTAACAATACAGGCACAGGATACATAATTGAAGCTAAACTGATATGCTTCAAGTGAGAATCACATAGCTAATTATGAAGTCATTTGAACGTGAAACTTTACATAAGGAATAATTTATAATAGGATTGATATAGACAAGGATAAAGATACATAAAATATGTACACAAATTCCCTCCAGTCTTTAAGGCCTCCATGCTTTAGGGAACCCCTGCAGAAGAATGAATTAAAAGTATAATTCCTCCACAACTGACCTCTTGCACCTATCTCGCAAGAAACTTTCAGGCACTCATTACAATATTATATTCATTCAGCACTAAAGGGCTTTCCCTGATTTTCAAACTTCGAGTTCAATTCTTGAATGGGAGAAGCAGGATCTCTGGACAAGATGATGTTTCCTTTTGAATCACTGATGCTGAGACTCGAAGCAAGAGAATCCATCACAATTCTGCATGTTCCTGGCTCCCCCGAACCCATATGAACACCATAATATACTAAGTGGTCCAATATACTATTCCCAGCCACTGACCTGCATAACATAAAATGACTTTTCAGCACATTTTTTAAATTGAGACTAGTAGGTACCCCCACCCATCATAATGCCAAAATAACGAAGAAGCAGGATTTCTTCTCGTTTTATATCATCCATTTTTTATTTTGGTTTCTCACAGGTATTATCCACTTAAGATAATTATATTCTAGACACTGTTAGACACCAAATATGAGCGAGTTCACTGCATTGTGAGAAACTAACCCCTTATGCAAGACCCACCCCCTTATGCAGGAAGACTTTCAGTGAAAAAGAACAGAATGGTTTACCTGCTACAAGATGGATCTTCACCAGATTCATCGCAAAGCTTCTCAACTCCATAAATAAGACTTCCTAATCCAATGTTATATAGCCACACCTGCAGTCAACACTAATTTCTTAATTTTATGAACAACTACAACTAGCAAACAAGTTCAGGGGTTGTCTACTCCCTCAAAGAGGGAGTAAAACAAAACATAAACAAAATATAGCAAAAACAGTATGGCCAATTCTCCGAGCAGCATGAAAGCAGATTGAGAAGGTATGTGAAAGCTTGGTGTCTCAAAGAAGTTACACCAAATATAAGTACGAACTCAAGCATGTCACTAATATATTTTTTTTTATTAAAAGATACAGCAGATTACAAGGGATGGACTAACGAACCTGAACACAGAATATTAATAACAACTAAGCGTGTCACTACGTGGCACAGAAATATTCTTTCCTGTGTTATATCATTTGCTTTTGAAACTGTTAGAAGATTAATACATAAGTGAGGAATGTTTGGATTGAGAGAATGGAGTTCTGAAGAAGGATTAGATACAATAAGACAGGATTTATATAATTTTTTTATCAATTAAATAAGCCATGCCTTACCTCTCTCGGGAAGTGGTGATATGTCTTCTTTGGAAAATAATAATAATATGGAGGCAAATGGGGAACCATATCACGGTTATTTGTGACTCGGATTGTATTTGGCACAAGCTTGCTATAGTAAGATGCAAAAACAGCATTGCCAACGCGAGGTTGTCCAAATGTCATAACCTGAACGTCCTGGGCTTTTAGATTGACCTGTAAACATTTAGAAGAAAGCAATTAACTATTTTATCCTTGTATAGTAAGATATGATAATGTTTCACAAACAAAAGCCCAGGACGTTAAGTAATGTTTCACAAACCAAACTACACAATCATGTACCAACTTGTCAGAACAACTTTGTGCTTTCAAATGAATATCATGTTTTGAAGAGTTGTGAACTCTTTAAGTAATACCTCAATTCACATAACATGAATATTTATGACAAGAAGATATCTAAAAGAAATAGTTTAAAACTATGTTTAAATACATCATCCCAGTTCACTTCCCAGAATTAGAATTTCCCTACAAAACAAAAACAATCCATGTATAATGCCTAGTTGCATCAAGAATTCTAGATTACAATTACCGTTAAATCAAGCCCACAAAAGGATGCCATTGCTCCTCCCATTGAATGCCCAGTGACTATAATTTTAGTATCTCCATAAATCTTGTTCGCTCTTTCAAGAGCATTTAAAATTGCAGGACGTAATGTTGTATTGTGGTATGCATAATAGAAACCACGGTGTACCTGAAATGAATTATAATATATCAGAATTGAGACACTCTACTTTAGAACATAAATTAAGACCAAATATTTAGCAGAACACACCATTGCATCAGGCATCCCTGGATAATTTAAATCAAGCTGCTTCCAAAATAAATCCTCAACCCAGTTCTGTATGCTGTATACAAGCATTTAACATAACGATCAACTTAGATATATATATATATATATATGTCAACCAAACATTGCAACGGAATTCAACTGACTTGCACTTAAAAATGTTTTAATGCCGATGTGTTTGCTACCTAGGTACATATTTATGCTCTCTGACTCTCAAATGAGACTATATGAGAACATATTAAGTACACTATTTTAACAAACAAAACAAGCTATAATTTTCAGTTTTTTGAACATTAACAGCAACATAAAAAGCCATTTACTATATTTCAAGAGCTGTCATAAATCCAGATGGCCAATTTGCAGTCACAAAAATGGCATGCCTATTACTAGTCAACTGAGACTTAAAGCATGTCAAACTGCGGAGAAAACCAGATTACAATCAAACTTAGCCACCTGTCACCTCTGCTTTGTTATCTGATTCATACATAACAATTGCAAAGCTAACCAAACTAAATACATGGTCAGCGCCTCAATAAGCATGCATAGGAAAAGCTATTCACAAGTAACAGAATGCCAACAATACTATATTGAAAAAACAAATATCTAATCAGTTGCACATGAGAAAAAAAAAATCTTTCTTGATTCTAAATTCTCCCTTTGTCTGTCTGCACATTGGAATTGGTGCCACCATTTTACATAGAACTCTACAATCCAGTAGGTTCACTTAGCAGCTCCTCTAGATATGTGGTGGGCCCAGAATTCCCCACAAAAATGTAAATAAATAAAGCAGGAAGAAAATGCACCTGCTTTCCTGAGTTCCTCTGAATGCAATGATTATGGCATTAGGATCCTTTGCAATGCCAACAAAACCCTAGAACAAGTAGTTAGAATTACAAAAAGAATGAAGATCACATGAATTCATCAGAACAAATTTAATGAAAGAAAAGAAAATTGAAGAGAACAAACAAATTCGGCAAGTTAAAGGAACATTGCATCATCAATGAAAGTGCACCTGTAAGCAATGCTGAACATCAACAACCAACTCTATAATTTCAAATCCCTGTTTAATTTAAACATTTAGATAAAGTAATTAACTATTTTGAAAAAAGTGACAAACAAGTAGGATAGTTTAAATAATTCGAAGTTAATTTTGGCACTTAGTTTAACATGTAAAGTTAACATTCATATTCATATTCTAAATACCTCGGTCAAACCACTACATCTACGGCATGTCCAAGTAAAAAGTTCTGTTAAGTCTGTCAAATAAACCTGCAAGAAGAAAATCTACTTCAGTCTTTCAAATCAAGCTATTCATCCAGAACACCTGGACAGTTTGTCCAAACAACCAGGAGTTAGACTAGTGCACATAAAGCAACTACAGATTGACTAAATGTAGCAAGTGCCAAGTGAAGCGAATCAAAATCAAGTCACATGCTGATAAACCCAAGATCAACTTATTTTGACTCAGCCTGGCCAAGATGGGAGCAGCTCTCCATCAGGAATTATTGTCAAATCATTTGGTTGTGCAAACCGCGAAAGCCAAAAGCTTGCTAGGGAAATTGACTTTGTATATCAGTTTTCATCACAATCCCACTTAACCATCCATGATAAGGTTAGCAGACAAAGAGCAAGAATTAAACAACCAAATAACTATTATATGCAAGTACAATGATGTGTTCTTTAACATAAACAACTCAAAATGAATACACAACGTCCTCATAGGACTCACCGCAGAAGCATATTGCACTAATATTGTCGCAAGTGTATGATTGTAGGGAGACTGATGATATGTGTGCTTAGCCTTGAATTCTGCCAATGGAAAAATAAAGCATTGTTGGAAGGCAAATACAATTTCAACTATGAATGAATTTAATAACTGTCATAAGAGGGAGAAAAGCATAGGTACTGTCTTCATTTATTGAACAATCCTTCTAAAAAATGCATGTGAACACTAGAAAGAAAATAACAAACTTCGTGCTGTTTTGAAATGCATCAATCCCTGTGGCCTATAACATGCTCCCCTCTCAAAACGTGGCATTTTAAAATGGCCATTGGCCTATTGGTTTTGAAACGGATTCTTCCATAGCCCTTATACTAGGACTCCCAAAAAAAAGGGAATCATTGTACTGGAAAGAGATTAAACATGATGCCTAAACTAGTTTAATCCAACAAATACCTACCCAGCTAATATAAATTCTAATTTGGACGAGTACTAACATAGTAAAATCAATAAATTTCACTTAAGGAAATAAAACAAACCATCATTTACAAAGACGGAGAAACACTCGACAAGCGAAAAGATAGAGCGCAGCGGTTGTATAATGCAAGAATGTTGGAGAACAAGCTCCACTCTTACCTCTCCCATCCGAGAAGGCTATCAGAAATAAACAAGCAACCAATATGATCCATCTAGTTTTGCCCATACTCTGTGTAATCCAGATAAAATACACAATCAGCAACACAAAACAAAATAAGAGAATTAATACACAATAGCCAAATATGAATTAATACACCAACCACACTGGGAGCTAATTAATCCAAAAAAACACACCCAATTCAAAAGCTAAAAAGCAAAAAGGCTAGGCATGTCTCAAACAAACCAAGATTAGGGCAAACTTGCAAGTGAGGTTTAAGAAATATGTAAAATGCAAAATAAAAAATTGACCCGTGCGGTGTAACTGAGCTTGAAAGATGAACGGAATTTGCCTCCTCCGTCGAGAACGGTCAGTTCGAGAGCTCGGACGAAAGAAGTCCGACGTACGAAAGGAAATATGCTTCTGGAAGAAGGAAAGTCTGGTAACGATAAATTTAGGTACGGACCAGTTGGTGAACAGAGAAGATGAGGAAGAAGAAAATACAAACGACGTCGCTTGTCTCGCCTTTCGGTTTTTTATCGCCGAATTATACCTTCCAACACGTAACGTTTCGTGTAGGGATAATCCGATAATGCATCACGCTGGATACGATATTACGATAATGGATTTTTCTTTTATCTAAAAATAATTATCAGCTTAGGTTACCTAAAGAGCTGTCAAAGCCGGGTTGGCCCACCACGGGTTGTGGGTTATACGGGTTGGCTCACCCGGGTTGAAATATGTGGTGAGCTAGGATTTCGCCAACCCGGCTCACCAACTTGGTGAGTCGGGTTGGCTCACGTAACCCACTAAATTTTTTTTTTCAAATTTCAAAGTATATTTTAATTTTACAACCTGTAATCTCTTTTTGTACATAATGTGTATTATTTGTACATAATACATTATAAAACAACATATATATTAATATATATACATCAGAATTTTTTTTGCCCCGGAAAGAATTGCATTCAACAAACCAACACCACAATTCATGAAAAAAAGAAAGCAAACAGCATAAAAAATACAACATCAAAACAAACTAATACTGGGCATAAACTTAAAGAAAAATTAGGAAAAGAATGCACTCAATACAAAGGAAGAAGCCGATTCGCCGAACAAAGGAAGAACCGAAGAACTGAAGAGGCAAGAACGAAAGAACAAAAGAACGTCGATTCGCGAAACTGTCGTGCTACAGTCTACACCAAAGTTTGAAGATAGAAATAATAGAGGAAGAACAGAGGACATGAAACTGTCGTGCTACACTTCTTCATGGTCGTCGTCGATCGTGGCTTGGTGGCAGTGGAGGGTGGCAGGCGACTGCGAAGTGAGAGAGTTAGGGTTAGGGTTAGGGTTGAAGAGAGAAGAAGGAGGCGTGTTGTAGTGTGAGTGATTGACGATTGCGTTTTGAATTTTGTGAATTCAGATTTCACTTTTGATTTTGAGTTTTGAGAATGAGATAATAATTGATATACAGCTAATAAGTAAATAAGTAATTGAATTTTATAATTTAAAAATATAAAAAAATAGTGTATTGAGTGAGTGTGGGAGTT
>QANZ01021638.1:0-44324 GCA_003254925.1 Chamaecrista fasciculata | reverse complement strand
TGAGAACTGGAGCAAAGTTATAGGACCAAATTCGCACTTTGGCCAATAGTTTAAGAGATTAATATGTAACAGGATATAATGGAGGAAGCTACTTATTAACTTCTATAATTTATAATTTGGGAGATCTTTTATAAGAGTCTCGCAATTTTCTGAAATATATATATTTTTTTACTTTGTGAGGAAGTTATCTTGTGCAATTGCTTCTAGTTTAAACAAGATTACCTTGACAAATTATAAATTTCACCAATTTTCTGGGAAAACCAAACACGTACTAAATCTGAAAGAGACATCGATATTAGAAATTCCAATGCGAATCGTTTTGAATTGAGGATCTCCTGAAAAAACAAAGAGTAAGATAGAGGAGACAGTATGTAAGGAAATGCTCAGCAAAACTTGACTACCACTATTATTAATGTGTATTATATACAATCAGCGAATGGGAAACCTAGGGGCAAAAGAGTCAAGAATACAACAATCCCAAGTGACTAAAATAATCAGCAAAGAGAAACTATACTCTGCTACAAACTGTGGAAACAACTATATACACCAACAAATAAAAGAATGACAGCTGTACAATCAGAAAAGCTCATAATTTTAACACCCCCTCCTCAAGTTGAAGGCTGGTGAAGGTTAACCAGACCCAACTTGGACACTAGAGCAGTAAAACGAGGACTGTGGAGAGGCTTTGTAAACATATCTGCAAGCTGTGCATCTGAAGTAACATAGCATGGAAGCACAAAACCTTTCTTATATTGTTCACGAACTAGATGACAATCTATGTCCAAATGTTTGGTACGTTCATGAAAAACTGGATTTTTCATGATGTGTAGGGCAGCCTGACTGTCACACCACATAGAGATAGGCTTGGTGAAAGATTGGTGCAGGTCCTGAAGAAGGTAACTAAGCCAAAGAAGCTCACAAACAGTGGTGGACATGCTGCGGTATTCAGCTTCAGCTGAGCTGCGAGAGATGGTTACTTGTTTCTTGGTTTTCCAAGAAATCAAGCTGTCACCCAGAAAAATGCAATAACCAGTAACAGACCTTCTAGTATCTTGGCATGCTGCCCAGTCAGCATCACAATATGCAGTTATATCATTGGAAGTAGAAGAGCATGAAGGGTAAAATAAACCACAAGCTGGATCAGCTTTCAAATATTTGAGGATGTGTAGAGCTGCTTCCCAATGACATTGGTGAGGATCATGAACGAATTGGCTTAATTGTTGAGTTGCATATGTGAGGTCTGGACGAGTGAAGCCTAGGTAGAGCAATCTTCCAATCAACCTTCTGAATTTTTCAGGTTCTGCAAGCTTGGTGTCGGAAGTAGTGACAAGTTTCTGATTCCTGACCATTGGAGTAGAAACTGGTTTGGAACCAAGTAATCCTGCATCAGAGAGAAGATCCAGGGCATATTTCCTTTGGTTGATGTATATACCTTGAGAGGAGCGGGCAATTTCAAGGCCAAGAAAGAATTTAGCTTCTCCAAGGTCTTTAATAGAGAAAGCTTTGTCAAGGAAAGCTTTAGCATGTTGTATGGCTGCAAGTGAAGGACTAACCAACAATATGTCATCAACATAGACTAGTAAAATGATAAGATTTGAACCACTACCTTTAATGAAAAGACAGTGATCATGTGGGGATTGTATAAAACCAGCAAAACTAAGTTTCTTGGTGAGCTCAATGTTCCATTGTCTAGAGGCTTGTTTCAAGCCATAAAGACTGCGATTCAACTTGCAAACATGGCCTTCTGGTACTGAATACCCCGGTGGTGCAGTCATGTATAAGTCTTCATCCAAGTATCCATGCAGAAAAGCATTGTTAACATCACATTGATGCAACAACCATCCATATTTGGCAGCTAGAGCAAGTAGTAAACGAACTGTAACACTCTTGGCCACTGGGGAAAAACTGTCAAAAAAATCAATGCCTTCCACCTGGTTGTATCCTTTTGCAACCAGTCTGGCCTTGTATCTTTCCACAGATCCATCTGCCTTGAGTTTCACTTTATAGACCCATTTGCTTCCTATAGGTCTTTTACCCTGAGGTAGCTTCATTACATCCCAAGTCTTGTTTGTCTCAAGAGCCTGTAACTCTTGCTGCATAGCTAGTTGCCAATCTGCAGAATTATTAGCTTCTTCAAAGCTATATGGTTCATGTATTTTGCTGACTGCACACAAGTAATTGTTGTAATTGGGAGAAAAGCAAGAAGACATAGAGTAAGGAAAAGCCCGAGGAACATGACTAGTGGGCCTTTTAATTGTACAAGTAACATATTCTTGTAGCCAAGCAGGTGTTTTATGAGGTCTAGTGCTCCTTCGAAGAACAATTTCACCATCAGTAGCAGAGCACTCCAAATCTGGTGTAGAGATATTCTGTGGTGCATTGACATCTGATGATATTTCAGGATCATCAATAGCAATGGTGTGATTCTGCTGTGATGGTGGAATGACAGGTTCAAGTACATGAGAATCATGAATGGCAATTGGGAGAGGAACATCCTTCGACTCATGTGAGTCCTTATAGGGAAAAATATTCTCATAGAATTTTACATCCCTCGAGACAAGGACTTTATGATCTTGAATGTCATACACCTTAAAACCTTTGCAATTGGCAATATATCCTAAGAAAATACACCTCTTGGCACGAGCATCAAATTTCCTTTTATGAGGATCCACATTTGTAACATAGCATAAGCAACCAAAGACTCTCAGTCGTGAGTAATCTGGAGGTGAATTGGTTAGTATTTCTATAGGACACTTCCAATTCAAAGTAGCTGTAGGCAATTTATTAATTATATAGGTGGCTGTAAGAACTGCTTCTCCCCAAAAACGGTGAGGAAGGCCTGCATGATGTAAAAGAGCACGAGCTACTTGAATAACATGTCTATGTTTCCTCTCCACCACCCCATTCTGCTGGGGTGTGTAAGGACATGTTTTTTGGTGTATGATCCCATTGTTCTGAAAAAGTTTTTGACAATCAAAACTGAGAAACTCTGCACCATTATCTGTTCTAACCCCTTTAACCTTTAAACTGAACTGATTAGCTGCATAATTAATGAAATTATCTATCAACTTCACTGCTTGAGTTTTATCCTGCATCAAAAAAGTCCAGACAGATCTAGAAAAATCATCCACTATGGTGAGAAAATATTTTGCTCCTGAGATTGAAGTTACATGATATGGACCCCAGATATCAATGTGCAGTAATTCAAAACATTGACTAGTACTAATTTCACTTAAACCAAAAGAGGAACGAGTCTGTTTAGCTACATGACAGCTATCACAAACACAGTCATTAACAGGTTTCTGAACAAAAGGTAACTTAGTCAAAACTTTAACACTAGGGTGTCCTAGTCTTTCATGCCAAAAAATATCAGTAACTGCACTATTACAAGTCAATAAAGTGCTGGTAGGAGCAGCTCTAATATCTTCTTTGATGAACCAATAAAGCCCCTTCAATGCCACTCCCTCTGCTATAACTTGCTTACTCAAAGGGTCCTGCATTATGCATTTATCATCATCAAACAACAACTTTATTCTGCCGAGAGAAGCAAGCTTGTGCACAGATATCAAATTTAAATAAAATTCTGGTATGAATAGAACATTATGCAGTATCAGGTTTGGTTTAAGAGCAACATCCCCAGAGTATTTCACAGTCTTAACTGAGCCATCCGGTAGAGTGACAGAGTTATTTGACTGTAATTCTCTTAAATTCGAAAAAGAATTTAAGTCTGCACATATATGGTTACTAGCTCCAGAATCTATTATCCACCTATGCTGTGATTTAGGCAAGTTATGTGCTATACCTGCAAAATCTGTGAAGCAGGTTGCAGCAACTGGAGTATCCTCTGCGACACCTTTCCCTTTCATGTATTTTTGTACCTCAAGCTGAATCATCTCTGCTATAGAAGCAGCATCCGTGTGCTTAGGTTCCTGTGGGTCATCAGAATTACTGCAATTAACATTGTTAGCACAGTTTTGTCCTCTCTTAGGCATCTGGGTCTGCTGTTTTTTTTGCTCCTTAAACCACTCTGGGTACCCATGTTTCTTAAAACATGCATCTTCTAAGTGTCCACTCTTATTGCAGTAAGTACAGAATCTATCACCCTTTTTCATATTTTCCCTTTTTCCACTGAAGTTCTTAGAACCAGCATGAGTTTTATCCTGAAACTTAACAGCCAAGGCGCTAGCCTCAATGTTAGTTACAGGGGAAACCACATCAATTCTTTGTCTCTCAACACGGGAAATGATCGAGTAAGCTTTGTTGAAATTGGGTAGAGGATCTAAAAGAAGGATGTTACTGGCAATGGAACTATAAGAGTCATTGAGACCCATTAGAAATTGCATGACATTATTAGCAGAATCAATCTCTTCAAGTTTCTTGTGAAGGTCACATTTACAGCCTGAGCAAATACAACGAGGTCTAGGCTCAAGGCAATTAAGTTCTTCCCATAATTTCTTCATGTTATTGGAATAAGTAGCGAGAGAGTCATTGCCTTGCTTAAGGCCAGATAATTGCTTCCTGATATTGAATACTCGCGACTTATCCCCTTGACCAAATTTCTCTTCTAGCTCAACCCATAAATGGCGAGAAGAAGGGGTATATATGTACGCCTCTGAGAGTTCTTTGGTCATCGAGTTGATAATCCATGAAATGACCATGGAATCAACAAGACACCACTGAAAAAAATCATCAGATTTCTCATCAGAAGGCTGTGGAAAAGTCCCATCTACGAAGCCTATTTTGTTCTTAGCTCGCAGAGCAATGCGCATGGACCTACTCCAAATGATGTAGTTACTCATAGTTAGGGGATGTGTGACTAACAACAGTCCTGGATTGTCTGAAGAGTGAAGATACAATGGATCTTTGCGATATGATCCATCGTGTTGCTCTTCAGACCTTCCAGTACGAGTAACAGACGCAGCAGAAGTCTGTGTTCCTTCAGCCATAGCAATGGAAGAGGAATAAGAGCTAACTGAGCAAGAAGAAGTAGAAAATCTCCCCTAAAACAAGATCGAATCTTGCTCTGATACCATGAAAAAACAAAGAGTAAGATAGAGGAGACAGTATGTAAGGAAATGCTCAGCAAAACTTGACTACCACTATTATTAATGTGTATTATATACAATCAGCGAATGGGAAACCTAGGGGCAAAAGAGTCAAGAATACAACAATCCCAAGTGACTAAAATAATCAGCAAAGAGAAACTATACTCTGCTACAAACTGTGGAAACAACTATATACACCAACAAATAAAAGAATGACAGCTGTACAATCAGAAAAGCTCATAATTTTAACATCTCCAATTCAGAATTTCAAATGACAAACCTTATAAAATGAAAAGAAAATCAAAGAAAGATATGAATCAATGACTATCATATTGTCTTCCTTCATCATTGAAATTACCAAACCAGATGGATTCAAGCCACGTGTCCTCTTATCATTATATATGCTTATCTGTTTCTATCTTCCCTTTTCCATAACATGAGAAGAAAAGTATATAAAGAAAATAAAAATAACGTATAATAAATCATTCATTTATTCCTTAAAATATAATAATATAATAAAATCCTTTAATTTAGTCCTTAAAAAACAAAATTAGAAGGTTCAATCCTACAACAACAACAAACACAACCAAAGCCTTTTTCTATTAGGTAGGGTCGGTTTTATGGATCAATTGATACCAACGCGTTATCTCTTGCACATATCAACCGTTAGGTTTAAACACTAACTGAAATATAATAATAAATAATAAAATAGAAGAGTTGAAGAGCGTACTGTTAATTTATTCAGATACACTTTGGTGAACACTTGTAAATACTTACATGATTGGCTATGTGAATCTACACTGAAACTTAAATAAGAGAGAGATGAGAGAATTAAAGTGAGAAAGTGTAAGGAAATGTGTAATGTACATTCATTAGAATTTTAATGTGATTAGTTTGAATGTAGATCAATTGAGGAGAGAGAAAGAAAGACTCAAGATTTCTTGAGAATTGGTTCTTAGGATCTTGAGACGTGATTGATGTGGAGATCGAGTGGTTGATCGTGAGCGACCACTTATGTGTGTTGATCCTGAGTGACTACCTATATGTTCGGCGTTCAACTTTTAAATATATCAATAAATATGATTTTTTTAACTAATGTTTTATCATAATTTTAATAAAGTTTAAAATTACATTGAATTTGTTATTAAATTTCGATTAATATCTTTAACAAAAAGGTTAAATTGATTATAATTATATTTTTAAGAGACTAAGTTGTATATATTTATTTTATTAGAGGCCAAATTGAGATATATATAGTTTTTCAAAGACTATATTATTAATTTACTAAAAAAAATTATTAATTTATGGTGATCCTTGATATTTCAGCATGCATCCACCTCACCACACACGTCACCTCTTATAGAGATAACAACTTAATTACTTAATTACTTATGTCAAGGGGAGAAGAAGGTATTTATTTAAAAAGAGAGACAATTATAAACTTTGAGATAGAGACATTGGGAAGGATAAAAGATGATAGAGATCAATATTTTTTTATGAATTTATCTAGCATGTGCCCTTAGGACATATTTTAAGGTTTCTTCTGATTGGTTAGTAGTGCATCTCATATCTTGAAATCTACGAAAATTCATTTAAAAGATAATTTTTAATGTTTAAAAACTCATTTGACCAACCAAAAGAAATCTTAACATGTGCCCTAAGAACACATGTTAGAAGGACCCTTCTTTTATTTAGACTGTGTACACTACACATCACAGTCACACACAAGGAATTCAAATTTGTTTGATTGATTTTTCTTTCCCTATATTAGTAATGTGCTTCTCTCTTTCGATCTTTATTTCTATCTTAAAATTTTAAATTTTATCTTGTATTAAAATAATGATGATGTAGTAATCTGATCAAGTGACAATGATAATAATCTATAAAAAATACAAAAAAAAAGTAAGACGTAATAAAGGTTTTATTGTACTAATAAAAAGAGACGTCAAAGATGCATGTAAACTTTGGATACNTATTATTATTATTATTATTATTATTATTATTATTATTATTATTTTCCTATTACCTCTTTGCAAGATTATCTCTCAATTCATATTTCCAATTTCTTAGATTTTTTTATGGATAACTATAATTTTCAATTATATTATAACTAAAGGGAAAAGAATCATAAAGTCAACAATATGAGCATAATTTCAATGCTAATTATCTTCCTATCACATCATTTATATCGTAAGTAATGGCGTATTTGATACCTTGATTTGGAGACAAGAGTCTAGACTCTAGAACCATTCACTTTTCCAATTGTATTATTTTATTCCCTTACAAAAAAAAAATTGTATTATTTTATTCACTTAAGAACTTTCATAATTTTGTTTATTCATTTTCTAAGATACTTTAATCCAGTTTTCAATGTTTTTTTTCCCAATATATATTTAAAATAATTAACCCGAACCCTATTTTTAGCTTCAGGTTGAATCAATAGTCTCGTGGATTTTTATTAATTGATTTATTTATAAGAAGATTTTCAGTCAACTATACTACTATAGTGTTTCTGAATATTATTCTATAAATATAATTTATGTCATTTTACACAATATTATGTGTATAGTATATATAATTTTTTTTATATAATAAAAAATATTAGTTATGATCTATTTTTTTTTGAACAAAAGTTATGATCTAGTTTGAACTCAATTAAAAGTGAAATATAATAATCAATATTTAACTTTAATTACTTTTTAAAAAAAATTAAAACGTATATTTAAATAATTACATTAAACTATTTCATGTTAAATAAGTTAAATTATTAGTCTAAACATGGACATTAACGATATATTAATTTTTTTAAATTACATGGCCAACACAACATATATATTTATATATAAAAATTAAATACCCATAAAAAATCTTGATGAAAATTTTAAAAATATATCTATTTATAAGCTATGTTATAATATGTTATTATTCTTTTAATGTTTGTCATGTCAAAATCATAAAAAGATAAATTTATATTTTAAAACTTATGAATTTGTGTGATATGAGTATTCCACATAGACAATGACACTCTCTCAAAATAAAAAGTTATTTCATATTAGCATATATAATTTTTTAACTAAAGTGCATTTTTAGTCCTATAACTTTGGCAAAGGTCTCAATTCGGTTCCATAACCTTTTTTGTTGCAATTTTGGTCTCATAACTTTGGCAAAGGTCTCAATTTGGTCCTATAATTTTTTTTTTGCAATTTTGGTCTCATAACTTTTGAAAACGTCTCACCGTTGATCAAAAACTGATTTCCATTCATTATTTTCCGTTAAAGATGATTTGGCATATTGAGTTGGATGATTACGTGGCAAATATGGGTGAATTTATGGGATGAATAGAAATGAGCTTGAGACCAACAGTGAGACGTTTTCAAAAGTTATGAGACTAAAATTGCAACACAAAAAGTTATGAGACCAAATTGAGACCTTTGCCAAAGTTTTGGGACAAAAATGCACTTTAGCCTAATTTTTTTTATCCAATGTAATAAATAAATTCGTTCATTTTCAGAAAAAAAATACCATACATTTATTCATACCCAATTAGATTAGATTAGATATGGTTTCTTTGGCAAAAAAATATTTATTACCAAGATTTTGAAACCGAAATTAATTATGAACAAAGTTGAATCGCAATTGATTTGTCATAAATTCCCATACGCGGGTCAAAGAAAAAGGATCCATCCAATACACAAAACGAATCTCTCCTTCTTCGCAATTTCGCGTCTTCTCTTCTCTTTCTCTGTCACTGCCCTATTTTTCTGTTCTGAGGTCCAAACTGCGAAGTGCGAATATCGCAATTCTGAAATTTTTCTTTTACTCTCACGCCAATTTAGGGCCTGTTTGGCATCACCATCACCACCATCACCCTATATATATATAGAATTTATATTAATTTAATTAAACAAAAAATTTATAATATTATTATTTTTTTAGTTGCAATATTTCTCATTCTTCAATTATGCTTGTCTCTTATATTATTATAGAAAGAGTTAGGCATGTTCACGGGCCGGGTCCACGGCTGGGTCGGGTCACCGGGTCCACCAGGGTCCGGCCGGGCCAAATTTTTTTTTAAAATTTTATTTATTTATTCTATATATATTTTAACTTATATATATTGGTAAAACAATTAATTTTGGATCAATTTAATGATGTTTTTATCAATAAAGACATTTAATTTGACTTAATTGTTAAAAAAATGTTGATTTAATTAAGATTAAATATATATTTTATGTATATTTTTAATATACAATTGATAAAAATAATAATAGATATGTATTTCTTACAATTAAAAAAATATTTAGTAGTATAAAATATAAAAATAGTATAATAAAAAGTAAAAAAAACAAAAAAAAAATTGGGGGTACCCCGGGCTAGGCCGGGTCTAGACTAGCTAGACCCGGACCCGGCCCGGTGACCCGGCTCGGCTCGGCCCGAACACCATCGGGCCGGGCCGGGTCCGTCGGGATGGGCTGGGTCGCTGGGTCCATGAACACCCCTAGAAAGAGTAATGCTATAAAAAGATCCATTGCTTAAGCAATAGACTTTTTATAGTCTATCTCTCTATTTATTAAATCAAAAATTGAATATAAAACTTTGATGTGAGAGTGATTGATGGAGAGAGAGATAAACTGTAAAACTCTATTGCTTGAGCAATACAGTTTTTTATTGAGGAATGATAGAAAATTACTGAAATGGACATAAAATAAGACAATCTCATATATTGTATTTTGCTTCAGTTTTCGATTATTCTGAGTTTGGATATGTTCTATATATGTAGACAGTGGTTCTATCCATATTTTTTTGTCAAATTAAAGGACTCATAAATTTAATAACGGTAATGTATTGAATGGAGAAAATACAAAATCGCTCACGTTTATGTACAGGATGAAAAAATATAGGGTTAAAGGGTCAATTTAGTCCTAAATTTATGCCTTAATATTCATTTTGGTCCATTATATTTCAAAATATTCAAACTACTCCTAAATATTTGCAAAATGTTTCATTTTGGTCCCAACTATTGAATATGGCTTGTTTAGAGCTACATATTGTTCCCGAAGAATACTTTCTCTATCTAGTTGGGACCAAAACGAAATATTTTACCAGTATTTAGGACCAAAATGAATTATTTTGCCAACATTTAGGATCAATATGAACATTTTGAAACATAGACCAAATGAATATTAGGGAATACATTTTGGATCAAAATGAACCATTGACCAAACATTTTTGTGTTGTTTTGTTATTTGCATTATGGTCCTTAAACTATTCTTTGTTATTTTTTTCGTTGGATTTCACAAATAGATCCGATTATTGATGACTGGGATTTCGTGTAAGCCCCAAGTTATCATTTACACATGTTAGGGATTGATTAAGAGGACTGGTACAAATTTATGGACCAAATTGTATTCTTAAAAATAATTCTAATATTATTTTCGTTTTGGCCCTTCATCACATCCACTTGGATTGACCTAACCCTTCATCCAAAATTTTCTCATCCTCACGCTTTCCAATAGCATATCACACTTTCCAATATCATCTCATCTCAATATCATTCCAATCAAACTACACCACCTATTATCTCATCTCATTATCTCTATTATCTCATCTCATTATTTCCTATCATTTCTACCCCTATACAAATTAAAAAAATCCATAAACTTATTTCAACCAACCACAATCATTACATATCCTTTTATATAATTTCACACCCTATTTAACATCAGTTTTTCTAAAATCACCCAAACACCAATACATCATTTCATCTCATCCAATTCAAGCTTAATCTCATCTCATCCCATAAACTTGACTTGGATTGAAATAGTATGCCCCAAACATGCCCTTAATTATTAACCTATAATTGTTACTTTACCTGCAATGCAAGCTTTCATTTTCATTTTCATTTTTCAATATCTTTAGAAAAGATAAGGGCCTGATTGGTTTAAGAAAATGTTTCCTGTTTTTATTTTCTGTTTCCATTTCTGGAATTCTATTTTTATTTCAAAATTTTCAATATTTAAGAAATATGTTTGTTTTATAAAGTTAAAAAATCGTTTTCATTCATATTTAAATTATGTTAACTTGAATAACACTAATTTTTATATGTTTTTAAGTTTGATTATAGCTAAATGATGATATTAACATGATTAAATAGTTTACTTTTGTGTAATGTTGCAAAATATCATAAGTTTGTTTTTAGAAATATTGGAAACGTCTTTTTGACGTTTCCTGTTTTCAGTCTGTTTCAGAAAATGTTTCCAGAAAACATTTCCAAAAAAACTGTACAAAACACGTTTTCAGTCATATTTCCTGTTTTCAGTGAAAATGGAAACAGGAAACAGGGTAACCAATCAGACCCTAAAATTCCATTTCCTTCGTGGAAGGTACTGATAAAAACCGAGTCAGAATCGTTTGAGCTTTTATCCTTGTGAGTTTGGAGACAGAGAAACGCTTTTGCTTATTTGGGTATGTATAGGTAACAAAGGTGCTAACAACTTTTCGGCTTTTGCTTCCAATGATTTGGTGGGTTTTGCTTTCGGCGACATTAGAGGCTGTTTCTACTTTCACCATGAGCTGTTTGAGTATTTGAATTCACATGGGTTTTAGCTTCAGGTTCAAAATCCTTTGTTCAATTTGAGGTAAGCGCGTGCGCTTTAATTTCCGAGAGGATTTGTTCAACTCCTGAAGGATACAATATATGATATATTGCTTTTTGAAATTATTGGCTATTCGTAATTAAGCCATAGTTGGAGTTGATGAAGATCTTGTTGGTTAAATTTTAGAGAGAAACAATGGTTTTTTGTGTGCATACGTGGTAATCGTTGAGGATTCACTTTTCCTGGCACTTTTGGAATTGAATAAATTGACTGTTGGGTTTTGATTTTCGGAGCTTAAGATTTGTCACTGGGGTTTGAGATTTTCCGATGGATGAGGCTCAAGGTAGTTCTAGTTCCTTGCCTCCTTTCTTGGCCAAGACTTATGAGATGGTGGACGATCCATCCTCAGATTCGGTTGTTTCTTGGAGTGCCTCTAATAAAAGTTTCATAGTTTGGGATCCAACAGAATTTGCAAGGGATTTGCTTCCCAGATTCTTCAAGCATAATAATTTCTCAAGTTTCATCAGACAGCTGAACACTTATGTAAGCAGATCCAATCTCCATCTTCTTGTAGTTACAACCTGATTTTTGCATTTATTTCCCCTTTTTGCTTTTGATTGCTTACACTGAGTCATGTATTTGATTGGACAGGGTTTTAGAAAAATTGACCCAGAACGGTGGGAATTTTTAAATGAGGGCTTTATAAGGGGTCAACCACAACTTCTGAAGAATATCCATAGACGAAAACCAGTTCATAGCCATTCTTTACAGAATCTCCAAGCCCAGGGAGCTTCTTTATTAACAGACTCAGAAAGGCAGGGTTTTAAGAATGATATAGAGAGGCTTATGCTCGATAAGGAACGACTTGTCATAGAGTTTCAGAGATATGAACATGAGTGGAAAACATGTGAGATGCAAATATATTGCTCAAGGGATCGTTTGGAGAAGTTGGAGCAGAAGCAACAAAAGATGCTCTCGTCTGTTTCTCAAGTGTTGCAGAAACCTGGGGTCGCTTTAGATCTCTTGCCACTTTCAGAATCCCTGGATCGAAAACGAAGGCTGCCAAGAATTGCGTACTTTTGTGATGATGCTAGCATTGAAGATTCTATGGAAACTTCTCAAACGTCACCTTGCGAAACTGTAGAGAGCACCTCTGTTTTGACATCAAACCTGGAGCGATTGGATTACCTGGAGTCATCTCTGATATTTTGGGAGAACATTGTACATGACATTGGTGACACTTTTGTTCAAAGCCACTTAAACTTGGACTACGATGAATCTACAAGTTGTCCTGATAGTCCATCTATTTCATGTGTGCAACTAGATGTCGAGTTTCAGTCTAAGTCATCTGGAATTGACATGAACGCTGAGCCTGCTGCATCTGCTGTTCCCGAGCCTGTTACATTGAAAGAACAACCTGCCGGAACAACCACTGTGGCAACCGGGGTTAATGATCTATTCTGGGAACAATTCTTGACAGAAAATCCTGGTTCATCAGACACACAAGAAGCACAGTTGCAAACAAAGGATTCTGACGCCAGGAAGAATGAAGGGAAACCTAGTGAACAAAACAAACTTTGGTGGAACGTCCGGAGCGTAAATAATCTTCCAGAACAGATTGGGCATCTGAGTCAAGCAGAGAAAACTTAATGGCAATTGATTATTCATTCCACCTTGTGATGCCTGAGAAATCACGAGTAACAACCCTTGGTATGATTTGATTTCTCTATCCTACCATTATATCATATATTTGGTTGAATCATGAATGTTGTTTCCTGTATTGATTTCAGTGAGTTATACTGTTTGTTTGTCTAACTATGACTAACTAAACCTCGATGGACTTGTGATCTTGGCATATTTGTCTACTTGCTATGTGGAAAAAATTATCTGCCGATGCCCTTTGATAATTGATGCCATCCCCATGGAATGTGACACTGCATTATAGTAAAGGCGATTATGTGATGTTTGGATTTTCCATTTGTGATCTAGAACTACAAATTGAAAGTGGTTTGCACAAATTGTAATGGATGATATTTGCTTTAAATATTTTAATTGAGAAAAATGATAAAAAATAGCTTTAAAAATAATAATAGAAAATATTGTTGATGTTATGTATTTATCTAGTGTATTACATCTAAATAACAAGATGCCAGTTGAAACTAGGATAATTTGAAGATTCAAAATTTCATGGGTATTGTGTTTTTCTCATTCAATAATTTCATGGGTTTTTTTGTCTCAATTCCACTACAGTTTTATATCACGCTAAACAACTTACAATGATTATGTGGCTCACCACAGACGAGTGAAAGAGAACAACTTCAATATAATTTATGGTAAAGTTTCAGCTGAGTAGTTACCCGTAAGCAGTCAAACCCATTGGAGGTCAGAATTCAGATTGAACTTTCCTAAAGGCTAATGTTATGTGAAATTAACATCTTTTTCTAAATTAGACTTCTTTTTACTTGGGGTTTAAAACTTAGCTTTGAAAACTTGGATATTACCAAAGGATAGCATTGAATAGCTGAGGTGATTGGTGAGGATAATTTGTGTACGTTAAATCAAAATCTAAGTTTCAGCTGACTGAAGTAGTACTTTGCTTAGTTCAAGCTACCGGAAAACAAATTGAATCCTCAATCTTGTATATACGGGTATTACAATTTCCTTTAGTAATCCACTATGCTATATTAAATAAATATATTTCCCATGACCGTTACTCAGCTTCCATGTCAATTTATATTTATTCAAACAAAAATTAATTGTTTACTTACTATTAATTACAAGAAAGCACGTCTGGCCTGCTAGTGTAATGTGCTGTATAATTGTGATAGAAGTTTCACCTGGAGCATATTTTCTATGTGGCGAGGCCTCATCCTTTATCACCAGATATTGAACCAATGAATAACAAGTTCAATAAATTTGTTGGATTTAGTAATATACAAAGAGGGTAGGGTGTCATGCATGCTGCCGGAAAACTTTATAACTTGATAGTATTTTTTTCGCATGCCATGTCTGGTAGACCACTGTATATTGTGGGGCTTTGATATTCAGTTTTATTAGGCTCTGATGGATCTACCTGAAAACATACGCGGGCACACACATATTAGTAGTGTATTTGTGTGTGTCAATAAGAGATATTAAGGCTACCTTAAGGTGGTGAAGGGGTGAAAACTGCTAGGTCATAGCTTTAAGCCACTTATGATTCAGTTACGCATTAAGCAATTTGTTTTTCTTTCAAATTATTTTCTTGCATTACATGCTTATGATGTTTAGTTCCATATTCTCTGAAACTTTGATTCATGTTGGTACCCTGTATAATTAAAATGCTATTGACTGACTCATTTATTTATTTGAAAAGATGTCTGGAGATAATCTGGGCTTTTCTTGTTAAATTCTTCTTTGAAACTGTTTTTTTTGGAAGTGGGCTTTTTGCTTAGATGGACAGAAGCAGTTAGCTTGATGCTGGTCTTCTTTTTCCAGGTTTTGGGACTGTAATTGACTATAGCCAACTAGAAACTAATTTCAAACGGAAGAAGAAAGTGATTGCATCAGATTCCAGTTGAATGTGGATGAGAAGACAAACTAGGTTGCAGCTTGCAAATGCTTTTGATGGCAGTCGTAATATATCAGATATTCAAAGCTTATCATTGCTGCTAATCTACAAGTTGTACTTGCATTGATTTTTGAGTGATAGCTGATTTTGGATTGGAGAAAGTTTAGCCGTTCTGAACTTCTTTTGCATGCCCACTCCTTAATAGCTCTTGCTGGAACTCATGTAAAGATGGGTTTTTGACATGGACCAAAGCGAATATCAATGGGTTTATGACACCTGGCACCTAAAGTAATTATGATCACCAAGTAAACTTTGTAGTGTCTCACGCATTATATGACTCAATTTGTGAAGTGAATGAAGAAAACAGGTTCATAACTCAAAATATCTCAGTTATGTTGTTGCAATTGAAATTTCAATCTTTTTGAAAAGCAGTGCATGGGATGACCCTGAATGAGCTCAAACTAAGCTTAAATGGTCACTAGAATCTAGATGTATTTGAGGCTGCCTCCATTTTTTTTATGGAAGGGGTTCATATGTTACCAGTTACTTTTGCTTTATTCTTTGTGAATTAGTTCTCTTAGCTTGTAGCTTTTCTACTCTAATTTACAGCTCAAAACTATTTAATGTGCTAAACATCTTTGATTTTGCCTCCAGATACTGTTCCTATACCTTAATTTGCAAACCTTTCTTCGGGCTCCATAGTGCAGAATGAGAAGATACTTTCATTATTTATTTATTATGTAAAGATATCTGTTACTGTTTGAAAATCAGGGTTTGTGATCTGCAGCAAGTGTAGTAACATAGAATCTGAATACATTTTTTGGGATTTATGTTAACATTGTTTATGAGTGAACAGTATTGTTGGTCAACCTGTGAATTTGCAACAATTGACCCAACCCACAGGTGTTGGTTGGCTCGGCTCCAAATTTATAAAATCACAAGAAAATGTATGGATTAGGTTGAATTTTATCCACAACACTACCCTTGTTCACCCTTTATTGTTAAGTGATTTGTGTCTTTTCCTTGAATGTGTTTTGCTTAGTGGTAGGATTGATAAACTTTTGACTCATGTTTCTTGGTGCATCTCGTGAGGTTCCTTCTAAAGAATCTCCCTTTGGTTGGATTATTGAAATATGCATACCTTTTTGTGGTTTTGATTCTCTTTGAAATTGCTTGCAAGCTGTATGAAAGAACAAAGGGAAACTTACAAGTTGGAACCCATTAAGTTGGTCAAAGTCATGGGTGTGAGAGTGAGACCCAGTTAGTCAAAGCCACCTTCAACTTTTTTAACTTTGATCAAAGTCAAATGTTTTGGAATCATGGTCAATTGGTTCCAAATGCTGCCCCAGCACGCGTTGTACAATTATACAGAAAATCAGACAAGAATATATGTAATAGATTCATATATGAGAAATTGAGAATGAGTAAATTTTAAATTATAAAATACTACAAAATATTGAATTTTTATTTTTTATATTTTTAAATAATAAAAAGAGATAGTTAAAATTTATTTAAATTCATGTAATTTTTACTTTCTCTGATATTTTATATTTTAATATATGATTTTAAAAGATTAATTATCAAACAATTTTTATCACAACTTCATCTATCTATGTTATATAAAATTTGAAATTCTTTAATAGTTAGTCTCTCCAATTATATATAATAATAAAAGTATACATAAGATGTATATAATTGGAGAACGTTTCAACTGAAATAACTGCATTCACAAAGTTTCGAATTTAAAACTTAAGTGATATCCAATTGTTTACTATTTAGATCAACCTCTTATCGGTATATAAGATAATTTGAATAAACTTGAGGCAGTTTTACCTAAGGATGACAATAGATAGGATTCTCTAAATTTTTTTTTACTATCCGTATCTGTATCTGTAAAATTATTATAGTATTCGTATTCTATTCGTATCCTATATCCGGTATCTGACGGATACCTTAAATATCTGAAATACCCGAAAATAATAGATATATGATAGGATATCCTAATTTAAAAATCAAATATATCTAATACCTAATATTTGTTAATTAAAATAAATTAATTAAATATATAATAAAAAATGTATAAAATATAATAATATATTTATGTTATAGGATATCGGATACCGAGTATCCTAACTAGCCGTTCATTTCGGAAGGATATCGGATAATTGATTTTTTAATTTTCATTATCTGTACCCTATCTGATATCCGGTATCTGACGGATATCGGATATTTTTTATGGGTGAATTCGAACGAATATCCTAAATATTCACCCAAATTGTCATCCCTAGTTTTACTTTTACCATGTTGAAACAAAATTGTGAAAGGGAAGAATTAAAATTAAATTGAAAATAGGTGCACGGAAGTGAGAAGAAAACAAAGCAGCAGGTAATGTGAAAGAGGTGAAGTGTATTAAAATTCATAAACTGATGCCCTCGTGACTCATGAGTAGTTGAACTTGAGTACTCACCACAAGGCAAATACCTTTTTGACATGACATATTTCATACTTACTCTAAACTTTTGTTCATTTTGTTTCTTCTTGATTACTTTAATTTCTTTCCCATCGTTTTCCAATCCCCAATTGGATCATTTGCATATAAAGCAAGAAAACAGGGAAACATGATTAACTGATTTTAGTCTTATCGTTTATGTTATCTTATACCATTAATTATATGTGTTAAACCACTGGTACAGTGATAAAGTTGTCTTAAAATAAAATAATATTAAGTTGAAAGAATCTATTAAAAGTTCAAGTCTCTTTATACATGAGCTCTTGACTATAAAAATTGATGTAAATATTTTAGAATTGTGTAAAATATTTTTTTTTTCAAAATCCAAATATAATAAAATCAAAAATTACAAGTTAAATTTAATGAGTTCCTTCTTTACCTATCAGTTGGAGTCTACACACAAAGGTTAAATAAAATATATATGAAATCATGTCTAAAAAGTAAAAAATAAGTTATTTATTTCATGAATTTAGTTATATCTTTTTCGTTTCTAGTTTGAATATAATAAAATCAAATTTATAAATTATTTTTAATAAATTTTTTCCTTGACTAATTGGGATTGTTAGCAAGGTCAAATAGTATTTAAAACTAAAGGTGTGTTTAATTATGTTATATATCCAAATAATCATTAATAGCATTGCAGTTTTCAAACTTTTGGATGATCATTTGAGACTTGAAGAGGATCATGCACTCACCCTCTCACTACTTTTTGATGATATACTGATTTGATATTCATATTTGTTTCATCATTAATAATCTTCGCAACTCAATTTGGCAAGCTCGTAATCATTACACTTCGCAATTATTCAACTTGCCAAACAATAGTTACAAAATATATTAACTTGCTTTAAAAAAATTTTTTTGCCACAAAATATTATTTCCCTCTTGTGAAGAATAGATGAATGAAGGAAAGGGATTTTTTTTTTAATCGATACATTTGTAGAGCAATTTTTCTGCCAAGAGCCGTTTCATGTGAGCAATCTTAAGATAGATTTGGTTGGTGGTTGCAGCAATATATGGCACATTTTGTATAATATGACTGAAATATGTTTATAAATAATAGATTAAGGAAGAAACGCTTCTATTTTAATTAAGATGACAAGAAAAAAGCTTAACAAGAATAGGAAAAGAAAATAATGGTGTAGGGTGGGGACCAAGTAGACTCAAACAAATACCAAATATTATAATTTGAACACAAGACAAAATGCCAATAAGGAATATTTGATTTGGGGTTGGCTAGTCAAATTTGTTAGAATTTTTCCTTCTTTGAAATGAGGTTAGAGTTTTTAAATTTAAAAATTAATAAAAAAAAAAACATAAAATGCAGCTCATCTTTGATTATTAAGCCGAGCTATCTTTAATAAAGGGTCAATTTTAGATGCTACCACATCATGACACATCACAGCATTTAGTCCACATAGAGCAAATACTTTTTTGGGAGGGCTACTTTTATTTCTCTATGCAAAATATAAAAGATAAAAATATTTTCAAATTTTCAAAACTTTTTGTTCCAGAACCGTTTTCTTCAATTATAGAGCCAAAGTTATAATAGTTACTCTGTCTCTAAAAGCAAATTATATTCGAAAGTGACAAATTATATTCTGTCCCCTTTCCCTATTGGGCCATTTAGCGTTTGCAATTGCTCTTTTTTCCTGTCCCCTTTGTTAATTTGGTGTTTGAATTTAGATTCTCCAAACCGACTTTCGAATAAAAACTCAGAGAAAACTTCAGTTACTTCAGCGTCGATGTTTGTATATGGTTCTGAGAATTCATTTTTGGCTTGATTTTTGCTACTGGCTTTTGATTGTTATTGCAATTGTAGATTATTTTTACTTTTGTGTAACATGCACGCTATATGCTCGATGATATATGCCCAAAAGCATAAATAGGATTCACACTCATACATAAAAAACTATTGGCCAAAGTATAAATTTGGTCCCATATCTTTTAATTTGCTCAGTTTTCAATTTGATTTTGTATCTTTTTTGTTGCACTTTTAGTCTCATATCTTTGGATTCGGTCTCAATTTGGTCCAATATCTTTCTTTCTTGTAAATTTAGTCTCATATCTTTAGGTTAAAAGTAGAATTGATCTCATATCTTTAAGACAGATACAAAATTGGTCACATATATTGGGTTAGGTACAACTAACGGTAGAACTTTTTGTAAAGAAATATGAGACCAATTCTCTATCATGACCAAAATATATAAGACAAAATAATCTAAGACTAAATTGAGACTTTCTGCAAAGATATAGGACCAAAAGTGCAATAAAAAAGATACAAGATCAAATTGAGAATTAAAAAAAAATATAGGATCAAATTCACACTTTGACCAATACTATTTTATGGAGAAAGGTTTGTGCTTTAAGAATTGGTTGGTTCTAGAATACACTGGAAATTGGAAAATATAGGTTCTAGACAGGACACAACACAATTCAGAAGCTGTAAATAAGACAGACAATACATAATATTTAAGTATATTTGAAATATTGTCTCATATTGAATACAATTTTCTAATATAATAAAATAATAATAATCTCTCCAAAGAAAAATATTGAACAAGTCCCCTGTAAGGTAAGCAAACTTTTTTTTTTTTTTTGCTTCTGCTCTATAATAATTGACTAACAGAAATGCTTAGTCCTACACAATTTTAACTTGTGACCGTTTATTAACTTATTTGGTATTGTGTAGCTGTTGCATAAATGCCAGACTTGATAGTAATTAGGTGATGGATTATGTTAGACTTTAGGTATAGAGTCATAGGTATCAAATTATGCATTTGTTTGTAGCACCCATCAATTCCCTATTTACTCCAAAATGTAGGCTATGATGCAGCTCTTGTACACTATATGTTTTGTACCATTTATTTGATCCCACCAATATAATTTCCAGATCAACTTATGATTAGCAGCAAGAGAAAATTATTTTTTTGGTCCTTAAATTTGTCCCAAAACTTTGATTTAGTCCTTGAATATTAGAGATACACTTTTTTAGTCCTTGATTTTCTTATTAAAGTCAATTATTTAGTTTTTAAAAATGATTTGTGAGGACTAAATAGTTGATTATTAATGAAAAAAATTGGAGAAATACATTTTTGGTTCCTGAATTGGCAAAAGTATTCTTGGTACCCCCAAAGTATGAGGTCAGTTTTAGTTATATTCCTAAAGTTTTTTTTGGATCAATTGTGCCTTCAATCTTTTATTTCTTGTCAATTGTAGCTTCAATTTTGGGATACAATTGACTCCATGTGAAACATTAGGGTACAATTGACTAAAGAAAGCTTTTGGGGTACAACTGAAATTGACCCCATACTTTGGGGGTACCAACTACCAAGAGTACTTTTGCCTTCCTGAATTTTTAGTCTTTGAATATTACAAATACATTTTTTAGTTTCTAAAAACATTAGTTATTTACTAAATAGTTGATGTTTCTAAGAAAATAAAGTTAAAAAAGTTTATTTCCAATATCTAAAGACTAAATCGTAATTTTATAAAAGTTTAAGGACTGAAAAATAAGTTTTCTCTTAGTTGCAACTAAGCAAGAGGAGCTCTAAGTTAATGACAGTTAAAGGAATTTACGAAAAGCTTGATAACTTGGCTGTTTGAGATGTTGAAATTCACAAATGATGTTCAAAATTTCAAAAATGCAGAGACTTTGAAAATGTGCCTTCATTTCTTCAAGTATACCAACTTCAAATTACACATGCCCAAGTACACTTTCTGAAAATATTACTAGATTTGAAGGAAGGAAGGAATGAATTTCAGGAACAATAAATCATTACTAGAACAAGTGAACAACAACATTTTTGTAAAATAACTAACTATTTGCAATTCTGCTAAGTTTGCCTATGGATTAGATAGAAGTTATATTAGTCATAATAACAACATTGCTTCTCTAACTTAACTCCTAAACTATTATCTAAGTTCATCTCAAACCATACCTGCTTGAACACTTTGATGATGAGATCATGGTATTCATCAGAATTCAAAGTGAGATAACATGCCAAAAGCTCTTCCATTTCCTCTGGCTTCTTGATCTGTTTCTCTCTGATCATCTCAACCATTGAATCTCTGAAATCTTTCTGGGGATCCAATGAACACTTTACCACAGCAAAGCTATCTAACCCTTCTATTGATTCCTCCACCATTTTCTCTTTTGCTTTTTTCATCTTTTGTTTTGCCTTTCTCATGTCTTCTACTGCCTTTATTTTGCAAATTTCAACCTTGGATACCATCATTCTTGGAGAATTCACTCTCACCTTGGAGAAACTTTGCTTTGGTTTCCTCCTTTGGATTTCTCTACTCACATGAACTGACCCCCTCCTCTTTTCTATCTTTGCATCCAAGTCCTCAGATTGCTGCAATTTCTGCCTAGAATTCTTAAAATCTACTGAATGGGTGAAAGAATGCCTTCTTGGAGTCCAAATAGTTCTGGGTGTTTCAAATTGCAGCACATGATCTTTCTCTATTGGTATAGATGATCCAATTCCATGCCCTGCTTCTCTTTCTAATCTCAAAACTTGCTCTTGGAAAATTCTCTTTGACTTCATCTCAAATCTTCTCCTCAAGTTTTCAAGCTCTTTTGTTCGGTTTGAAATCTTCATATCATTTGGTGATTTTCTTTCCATTTTTCTCTCATGTTTCTTAACATTCCATCTGCCACCATCATCCAAAATATCATTACTTTCTTCACCAAATGAGAGTCTCCAAAAAGCTTCATCATCTCCACCATAAAACCTACCACCATTCCCACAATTCTTACACTGTGGAGGAGAACTAACAGATGTAGGAGAATTCTGTTTTCTACCCTTTTGCTCTGAGTTTACCTTCATCTTCTTGAACTTGGAAAGCCATGAAAGAGGAGACACATAAGAGATCAAAGAAGGCTTAAAGGAAGAAGCTGAAGCTGAAGCTGAAGCTGAAGAAGATGATTTCCTTCTACTACCCCACTTCATCATTTGTGTTTGTGGGTAATTAGACAAATTTTTCTCTGTGCTTTTGGTTTGGCTTAAGGCTTTGTTTACTAGTTTTCAAAGGAGAGAAGTGATTAAAGTGGTGTAAGAATAATAATAACAAGAGGGGTTTGTTTGTTTGTGTTTCTAGTTTCAAGTAGTGAAGTGGGGGACGGTTAGCTAGGTTAGGCTGTTAAATGAGAACATCGGTTTCTTACTGGTCTACTTTTTTCTGCTATTTTTTCAAAAGACAAACCCGCCCCAATTTCCTGTGACCACTTGCTCACTTTTTTTTTCACTTTTTAAGTTTGTAGTAGTAAACAGA
Organism: Chamaecrista fasciculata; assembly: GCA_003254925.1. Lineage (NCBI taxonomy): Eukaryota > Viridiplantae > Streptophyta > Magnoliopsida > Fabales > Fabaceae > Chamaecrista > Chamaecrista fasciculata. The sequence continues at coordinate 21,347 of QANZ01021638.1, read as the reverse complement.
TTTGTGCTTCCATTGGGGACCTCATTTCTGGGCCCACAAAGTCATAGTTGGATCTAATGTTTTAAAATTGGATGGATAGATAACTAGAGAGACACACGGGCTCATGAGTTGATTGGATGAACTTGACAGCATAAATAAATGAATAAATTGAGTATTAATTATATCAAATATAAGTAGTATATAAAATATTGGCATAAGTTTTATAACAATAACAAATATTTATAAGTTCCAAAGTGATGAGCTCTAGTATTGATCTTCAAGTCTCCATGTACTTGCAAAGATGAGTTCAAGAGTGGGAGGAGGATACTTTGATGCCTAAATTAATCTTTAGATACTCAAAGGGTATTAAATGTAAGAACTTTAGTTAAATCATACATGGACAAGAAATTATGTATATATAGGACCATTGAAGGTCTGTTGAGTCAATTTTGTGAAGTAATCATTACTAGCAAAAATTGTGAGGAGATAGTTATAATGAATTTGATGATAATAAGTTAGGAGATTGGATCCAATATAATGAATTTGCCTGTAATAGACGTGCAATGTGAGATAGAAATCTCAAAACTCAGAGTTTCAATAATCACAACCACTCTTTTCACTTTATTGAAACTATGAGTTTTGAAGTTTTTTTTCACACTGCAAGTCCACCGCAGATAAACCCACTGCAATGGATCCATCCTCAATAAGTTAGTATGACCGGTAAGATAAAGAGAAAGGGGGAATGTCGATTAAAGCTGATGTGTCAAATTAATTGATAATCCATATTTGATATTACACGATATTAAATCTCCAAACTAAACAAAGAAGGAAGTTTAATTATATTTCACTCAATTTTTTTTTTTTGCTTATGTGAGTTATTTAAGTTGGTTTTAAGTATTTTTAGGTTGTATTCATCATAATTTAGGTTTAAGAATTGAGTGAGAGCCTATTAAAAAAAATGTCAATTTAATTTTTTTTTCCTTTAATGACCATAGTTTGATTTTTTTTTTTTAAAAAAAAGAAATGACTAATTCTTGATCAAACTGGATTAAAATAGTTATGGAATGTCCAAAATAATCTCATCATCAAAACAGTCCAATTTCACAAATTGAGTCATCTTTTATATGTATTGGACACCGATTGAACATTAGGGAGACCTCTGTTTTAGGCTTACAAGCTCATGGGAGTGACACGTTTGATTTGATGAATAGAGTCAGCTAAGGCATATAACAACATGCACCTAAAAATAGCAAATACAACACAAACTAGAGTTAGCAAAATAGGATTATACATAAGAGAGATAGACAGTACATACAGTAGTAGAGGTAGAAATTGAAAACAAGCAAGCTGGTTTAGATCAATAATTAACAATTCTGACTGTAATAAGAGCTTGAATTCTTTAATTAATTTGTTTGTTAGTTTGATGTGACCATCATCATCATCATCATCATATATAGGTCGACGTGTAGCCCACCATGGGTCATTTTCATGAACAGCTATAATATATGCTTAAGAGTGAGGCATGAGGTGGAAGGCTTGTCGTTAATGGAGAAAGATAATATATACAAGGTGCATGCATAACTTAGCTTGATTTGAGGCCTATTATGGTATAGTTACCCTTCAATTTTAGCTACAAACCATGTGGAAGGGTACTCACAATTCATAAAAAGAGACAAGATCTATCAATGAAGAAGAAGGAGACTTGTTTATAGAGTTTCTTTTTGTTCTTTTGTGTTGTGACTTGTGTGTGATGAGAGTGAGTTTTCCTTTCTGCTCTATTCGTGTCAGCTAAAATCTTTGTTTTGTTTCTCTTTTTCTCCTTTTGCTTTTTCTGGTTTGCCTTTTATCTCTTTCCATAATGTCCCACCTTTATTTATTTTGTTATTTTATTTGATTTCAGATTTTCAGTCAAAGCTTTCAATACACTGTAGGGAGGGCAAGACCTTTTTTTTTTGTTTATACTTGGGCCTGTTGGGTTGGGCCTGTCATGATTTGGTCCAGCCCATTAATACTTGTAGTCATGCCAAGACCAACGAAAAGCCTTCCTTTTTCTTTCATAGGTTTGGCTAGATGTAAAGAAAATTTGAAAAGAAAAAGGGAGTGCTTTTTGAGAGTTTTACACAAAAAAAAAAAAAATTACTTTATAAATGNGGGGGGGGGGAGTCTTTATTATTGCTATAAGCTATTACTTTTTTGAAATGGCAAAAAATAAAAGGCCAAAGTGCGAATTTGGTCCTATAACTTTGCTTCAGTTTCTAAAATCTTATATTTTTTTTTTGTCTCGAATTTGGTCTTGTATCTTTGCTCCAGGTCCCAAATCAGTCTTATATCCTTTTTTGTCTCGAATTTGGTCCCATATGTTTTGAAAACCTCCCACCGTTAGTCCTCCATCCATTTTAAATTACAGTTTAGTCTTGAAACTTCAAGTCCCTTTCACTTTAGTCCTTGACTATCAAAATGAAAGTGAAAGAGCATTCCTGAATATTCTCAAACCTTACATCTTGGTCCCTAATCCATGAATTCTTCATGAAATGGAATAGAAATGCAAAAACGACACAAATTAAAGCAAATGACAGAGGGAGCAAAACTGAAAACGTAGAAAATTTAAAACCCACCGAAAAATGCCCCAAACTAGCCGGAAAACGTACGGAAATCACCGAGAAACTCAAGAACTCATCCAAAAACCTCAATCCTCACTGAAATCTCACTCAAATAATCGGCCTCAAATATTTTAAGAAAGAATTTTCGAAAATCCAAACTTTCTTCTATCACCTCCCTCCTCAGAAGTTTAGATTTTCGAAAATTCTTTTTTAAAGCATTTGAGAGAGATTATTTGAGTGAGATTTCAGTGAGGATTGGGGATTTTGGATGAGTTCTTGAGTTTCTTAGCGGTTTCCGTACGTTTTCCGCACGAGTTTGGGGCATTTTCCAGTGGGTTTTAAATTTTTTGCGTTTTCAGTTTTGGTCTCTCTATCATTTGCTTAATTTGTGTCATTTTTGCAGTTCTATTCCATTTCATGAAGAATTCATGGATTAGGGACCAAAATGTAAGGTTTGAGAATCTTCAGGGATGCTCTTTCACTTTCATTTTGATAGTCAATGACTAAAGTGAAAGGGACTTGAAGTTTTCAAGACTGAACTGTAATTTAAAATGGACGGAGGACTAACGGTGGGAGGTTTTTAAAACATATGGGACCAAATTCGAGACAAAAAAAGATATAAGACTGATTTGGGAATTTGAGCAAAGTTACAGGACCAAATTCACACTTTTGCAACAAAAAAAAATAGAGTCAACTTATACTTAAAGTAATTAACCCTAACATTAAGCCCATTTCCAGGTCCATATAACATGATTATTCAGAAGAGAAAACAACATCTACAACAGATAAATTTTTAAGTTCTCATATTGCTATATCCTAAAACTAACATTTTAACATTAATCTCTTCACCTCTAAATACTATAATCTTTGAAGAGAGAAAGTATATATTCTTGAAGACTATCCTAAGAAGTGGACCATTGTTACACCAATTTAGGAATGCAGCTATAATTAGGTATATGCATAACTTCTAGCTTTTTATTTAATATTTTAATTCCAAAAAAAAAATAAATAAAATAAACAAAAGTGCATAATAATTAATAACTCAATAAGCTATAACCTTTTGACCCATATAACACAAAAGTTGCTTCTTCTTTGTTTTGGAATCACATTCTTCTTTCTTACACTGACGTGATGCAACGCAATCCTCTTTAACTTGGACTCAAAGGGAAGCTTTCCTTTTCTTCCTTGCCATTCCTTGTGGTACCAAAGCAATTCTATGCACTTTTAATATGTAACAAAAAAGGGCGTTAATCATATTAAGTAGGCACAAATATGAGAAAAAATTAAACACAATTATTGAACACTACAAGATATACAGGTTTGGATTATATTACCTCCACAACTTTGGAAGACTAAAGTGTGTAAATAAGAATTTTAGAGATTGAATTGTCAACTCATATTTTCTAAAGATCAAATTTTATAGTCACAAATAATAACAATACTTGAATTTAGTTTGTTAGCCAAGGTGTGATATCAATTGTCCCACGGTAGAGGCCCATATGTGGGCCAAGTCATAGTCGAACCATGACGCTTGGGCGTCTCCTTTATCGTGCGCTAAGGAAATAGAGTTGCGTCATTGCTAACAGCTATAGTTTTTGGCCTAGTGGTAAGCGTTTGATCCTAAGATAAGTAATGCGTTCCTTATCAACTTAATCTCTCATCTGTAATACTAATTCCTACTATGTAATGTAGCTAAGAAAGCATTAACTAACCCCAAGTTTTCCATTTTACTAAAAGGAATGATTGAGAGAGACAACCCTCCTAACTAGATGCTACATTTCCTCTTGTTTTCTGGCTACTCATCAAGTAAACTTACTTTCATATAGAGGCTGATGGAGAGGCCAAAACCCAATCAATAACGGTAAGTCATTACTTGTGACAACTATATTGCCTTTAAAACTTCCTTACTTTGAGCATCAAGCAACTTGGAAGTTAACTTTCTAGCTAGTGAAAGTAGCATTTCGAGGGAAGCTACAAATTTGAGGTTCTTTAACAAAGAGATTTAGAAGTGCGTTTTAATGTCAGAAATGGAAAATAATTAATGGGGATGAGGGTACATGAACTACTATATACACTAAACCTAATTAATATCCTAAGGTTAAATTGCAAATTTAGTCTCATATCTTTTGTTCAGTTTTCAATTTGATCTTGTATATTTTTTTTGTTACAACTTTGGTTCCATATCTTTGCAAAAGGTTCCAATCTTATCTCATATCATTTTTTGTTCTATATATTTTGGTCAGATTAGAGAATTGGTCACATATTTTTTTTAAAAGGTTTCACGTTCCACTTGACCCACAGATATGAAACCAATTTTACACATGATTTAAAAATATGAGACCAAAAATAGATAAGACCAAATTTAGAACTAAGCAAACAATATAAGACCAAATTTATACTTTGAGTATATCTTAATCTTTTTGTTACATTAAAATATTAAATACATTGCCACTTATTAATTAATGGGGATGAGGGTACATGAACTACTATATATACTAAACCCAATTAATATCTAGAGGTCAAAGTACAAATTTAGTTTTATATCTTTAGCTTAGTTCTCAATTTAATTTTGTATATTTTTTGTTATACTTTTGGGAGCGTTTGCAAAGATATGGGGTTAATTCACTTTTGGTTCCATATATTTGCAAACGGTCCCAATTTGGTCTCATATAATTTTTGGTTCTATATCTTTTGATTAGGTTAAAAAATTGGTCTTATATATTTTGCTCAGTTCTCAATTTGATTTTGTATATTTTTTATTATACTTTTAGTTTCATATCTTTACAAAAGGTCCCAATTTGGTCTCTCATCATTTTTTATTTTATATCTTTTGATCAGGTTAAAAAATTGGTCACATATATTTTTAAAAAGGTTTCATCGTTAGTTCTACTTGACCCAAAGATATGAAATCAAATCTACACCTAATCCAAAGATATGAGACCAAAAATAAAATAAATTATAAGACCAAGTTTAGAACTGAGTGAAAGATATAAGACCAAATTTATATTTTGGTCATATCTTAAACTTTTTGTTACATTAAATTCATTGCTACTTATTAATTTGTGCACTTGAATATCGCTTTCTTCTTGGACATATGTTTGTAAATTGTAAATTAATGTCCAACCACCTACTCAGCATTGAGTATGCATGAATTATGATGTTGAAGATAGTCAATGTTTAGTTAAAGATAATTACTTCAAAACAAGAGATAGAAAAAATAATTATTTAGTTTTATATATGTTTATCCAAGTTTTAATTTATTTTTCAAAATCAATCCGTATACTTTAATGAATTTCACATATAACCCTTATTTTAAATTTATTATAATATTATTTGTTTATAGCTCAATAAACTAATTAATAGGTAATAGCATGAAAATATGAATTGGAAATGTTCAGCTTTTGGTATTTATTCCGCTAAAAATTGGTACTGGACATACAAGAAAATGATTTTGCATTTGGTTTCTCTAAATAATTTCTAATTAAACAACATTTCACATATCTAGCTAAGTATCAAGGATCAAAGTTTTTTTTTTTTTTTTTTNAATTTTTTTTTTTTTTTTTGGTAAATACCATGGGTGTCCCCCACCTATCCGTTTTACGGTCTAGACAAAGACTAATCCCATTCCGGCCGAGAAGTGAACAGTTAAAACCCTTCCAACAAATGTCGACTCCAGGCTCGAACCCGGGTCCCTCAACCTGGGGTGCAGCTCGCCTACCACTGCACCAAACACTTGTTGGTCAAGGATCAAAGTTTAAACATCAACAAAATGTAGGAACTAATTATTTAACGACAAAATAAACTATAAGGACTTTATTTTGAGTTCTCATGAACTGCAAAGACTAAATGATTGTTTATAATAAAAAAAAAAAAGACTAAATGATTGATTTTCTCAAAACAATTATAAACAAACATGAAAAAAAAAACGTCACATTAGATGACAAGCAAAATCTGTTATATTTAAAATGACAGCAAATTATGAGATATAATTGCATGTGATATGAGGTTAATTCACTTATTCTTGATGCCACATATAAATAGGAACCGTATGTAAAATACTACATGTTTATATATATATTGCTTGGTCTCAAGAAAATTACCTGCAAAGTAAGAACTTTTTAGACTACCGATTGAGTACTTGTAAGAAAAGCATATAACATGAAACATACCAGGTTGAAAAGAAAACCAGAGTCATAGATCTCTTTGTGTTCATACATAATCATAGATAGGTTTCAGTCATACATTCTTTGACTTTGAACATTAATGGCTGAACAGAGGAATCTCTGTTTTGTTGCTCTTCTTCTTTGGGTTTTGCCACTAGCAATTTGTGAGGCTTCTTCTGGGGTTGAGAATGAAGAAGTATCAGCTGTGGGTGATCCAGGAATGAGAAGAGATGGTCTGAGATTAGCCATAGAGTCATGGAATCAATGCAATGAAGTTGGAGATGAAAATCCTCAAATGGGTAGCCCTAGAGCTGCTGATTGCTTTGATGTTCACAATGCTTCTTTACAAGAAGAGGGAAGTAAGTTTTTTAATCCTGCATATTATTAGCTTTATTTATACTCTGTCTGAAAAGAATAGTGACATATATATATGTTTTCATGATGTGAAAAATCACCCACAAAATTGAGAAAAATAAAGTTTTCATGATGTAGTAGTAAAGTGATACAAAATATCTTCGAGAGATCCGATAAATAATGGCTGAAAAGTACAAAATTTTTCTAAATTTTAGTCATTGTGTAAAATATACTCCAAACTATAAAGAGTGATGAAAGGCCCTCAAAAATCATCTTTAGATAATCAAATTAGGATTTGGCCCTTGTTCTTCTAGTTCAAGCTATCTTCTTGTCTCAATGTCTAACATTGTTTCTTGTTTTAGAGAAGAATTGCACTTTCTGCAATTTTCCACCATACAAGCTGGTTCACAAGGTCACAGAGGAGGACAATAAGCTAGGTGCTGGAGATTCCTTCCTTGGGGTGCAAGAAATTGCTCTTCATAATGCAGATCTCTATGCTTCAGAGAAAGAACACTATTTGGGATCAAAATGTGAGGTCAAAGACACTCCAAACCCATGGCAGTTTTGGATGATCATGCTAAAGAATGGGAATATGGACACCTTGGAGGGCAAGTGCCCTAAAAATGGCTTCAAAGTAGGACCTTTTGTGGGTGATGGTGCTTTTCCTTGCTTTGGAAAAGGGTGTATGAACCAGCCATTGATTTATCATGACTATACCAAATTGGGAGGGTCTAATAGGACCATGATGAAGGGTAGGTTTTATGGGTCATGGGATTTGGAGGGTGATTTTAGGGTAGGATTAGGATCATTATTAGGGAAAACAAATAAATCTTATTACTCTGTGACTTGGAAGAAGGAGATTGGAAAGGGAAGTTGGGTTTTTCATCATGTCTTGAGGACCTCTATCAAGTATCCATGGCTGATGCTTTACTTGAGATCAGATGCTACTACTGGTTTTTCTGGTGGATACCATTACCCATCTAGGGGAATGTCCAAAATTGTAAGTCACTTTGTCCTTTTTTTTCTGCAATTTTTTTAATTTTATCCATCACACAAAAATTTTCTTAAATTATTAAAGCGGTGAAAATTTTTTATTTTATGCAAAAGACATATTTCTTAACAAGTTTTTCATTAAAAAATTAACTTTTTCTTTGATTTTGAAATTGTTATTGCATTACTAACTAAAACTTTCTGTTGGTCATCATTGCTGCACTTGATTGTAGTTAGAAATAATTTTGATTTTGATTTTCTTAATGAGAAATAATTTTATTAGGATCCTTTTAAAAGTTCAAAGGGTTTTGTGATTTTTACAATTTTAAGACAACATTTTTGTACAGATAAAGTGAACATACAACTTGATTTATGAAAAGATACATGAGTTGACAGTTCTTCAAGTATAATTCACAGTTTCACACACTTTAATCATTTAAAGTCGTGTAGGTGATACAGTTTAATCCCTTAAGTTTATTTTAAACGGACTAATTTGTAGGGTAAAAAAACTAAATTGTATTGATTTGATGACTTTCATTGATTAAATAGTATAAACTATACTTTCAAGAATTGAGTTAACTATACTTTTATATTTTTCAGCGAGCAATTTATATGTTTATTCAAATATAAAATTTAAGGAGGTTTTCATTTACTTTCTTTCAGTGAAATTTCGATGTACTATATATATATATATGGACTTATGAAAGTGAATGTGTTAAGTAACGGATAATCATGAAAGGATTCTTTTGCAGAAAGATTAAAACTTTAAAAGTCTTGTATCATATTTTATAGTTTAAAGGGCAGTTTTAGCACCAAAGATAACATTCAAGGAAGCTTATATTTAAATCATTCAACCTCACTTTTGAATGAAACTTTGATATCATATACACAAAAACTCACTAAATTGAGTGTGTTAACTTAACTGTTAATCATCATTATACAGATCCCAGAATCACCAAACTTCAAAGTAAGATTCACCCTAAATGTAACACAAGGTGGTGGCCCTAACAGCCAATTTTACTTAATGGACATAGGAAGCTGCTGGAAGAACAATGGCAAGCCCTGCAATGGTGATGTCACTTCTGATGTCACAAGATACAGTGAGATGATCATAAACCCAAACACAACATCATGGTGTAACAAAGACAACCTTAGTGTGTGTCCTCCATATCACACATTCTCCAACGGGACACGTGTCCATCGCACAGAGGCTGCGCACTTCCCTTATGAGGCATACCACTTGTATTGTTCTCCAGGGAATAATGGAGGGAAGCTTGAGGAGCCATATAGTTTGTGTGACCCTTATAGTAATCCTCAGGCTCAGGAGATAGTGCAGATTTTGCCACATCCTGTTTGGGGAGAGTATGGGTACCCTACAGAACAAGGGCAGGGGTGGATTGGGAGTCCTAAAACTTGGGAGCTTGATGTTGGAAGATTGTCACACTCTCTTTATTTTTACCAGGTTAGTTTTTTGTTTTCTGTTTTTTTGGATTTTTAATGTGAAATTGTGAAGAAAATAATATTAGTTATTTTATTAGAATTTTATGAACTTTACACTAAACTAACTTCAGCAGATCTAACACTGAACAGGGTATTTCTATGGCACTTTCCATCTCTATCAACAGCTCAAGTATTGGAGCAGTTTTCCTTTTTTTATATGTTTCTCAATTTAGTCTTTGTAAGATAAAATTTCAAAATTTAGTCCTTAAAAAACAATTACAATTAATTTAGTTTTTTTGTTAACAATACTAATTAACTTAAAATTTAATAATAAATTTGATGTAGTTTTAAATTTTCTTAGCATTGCATTCAATCATTTCTAAATGTTAGTCATATTTGTCATTAGAATTTAATTAATATCTTTAAGTATGTATATATAGATATATTACTGATATTGGTTTAAGGGTTTACATGCAGGAACCAGACACTGCACCAGCTAGAAGGCAATGGAGTTCAGTGAATATAGGAACAGAAATCTTCAAAGATCCTCAACAAACAGCCATTTGGACTGTCTCTAACTTTGATATCATTGTTTCCAAACAATGAAATTTCTGAATTCCTCACCTTTTTCATCCCACAACAATCATTTTTTTTTTTTTGAACAATCACAACAATGAGGCTAATTCCTTAATTTCTCCTATTTATTGCCACAAATTAAATTAACTGTAGTAGTACCGTAGTTTTCTCCAAAAATATTCCAGATTTGTGGGACTTTAATCCATAAGGTACTTCACTCTCCATCTTTAACATTATTGAATAATTGTTGTGACTTATTTTATTTTTGTTGATAATTCTTATAATAAAAATATATGAAATTTTATATTGTACTATATATTATATTCTCGTTATTTTCTTTTTCTAATTTTGCAACTGAAAAATGGGGGAAAAAATGGATCCCATCATGCCAAATAAACATAATAAAAAATTGACAAATAAAGTAAATTGATATTTGGTTTTGATATTTAGTCATATCTCTCTTGTTTTATGTCTGATTGCAACAAGTTCAAAGCTACATAAACCTCTTGGCCAGTTCTTTTTTTATCGAGTTAAACCCTTCTGCAAATGAAGTCAAATCGGCTCCAAAAGTGATTTTTCATACTTTTCACTTTTTAGTTCTCAAATAATTTTCGGGTCTGATGTGACCTCATTTACTGAGAGTCCCAACTAGGCAGAAAAAGGACCCGTCAAGAGCAACTTGTAACTCCGAACTCATCACAATCTATCATACTTGAAATGAGAGAGATATGATTAATTTTGTTCCTTTGACTATGAAACAAGCGGCCCAGTTTTTTGTCCAATTTGATCTTGTTTGTTGGCGGCCCCAACTAGACAAAGAAATGACTTGTCTAAAGTAATATGTAGCTCGGGACTCGCCGCATTCAAACTTGAAATGAGATAAATATGGTCATATTCCGTTGTTGCGACTAAGAAGTGAAACTCTAGGGAAACATGAATGACCAAAATTGAAGCATAAAAAAAGATAAAGGGCTGGATTGCAACCTACTATAAAGTTAAGGGACCAAAATTACACTTTGGCCAAATTAAATTTTGGAGTAAGATTTTAGGCCATAAATACATGACTATAGTAGGTGTTGGTGATGGCATGCCCCACTTCACCTAATCATCTATCTATACCTGCAACTTCCATTTCAAAATAAGCTAAGAGTACATACATACATTGCAATCAAGGAAGCCTTCAAAGTTCAAATCCAATCCCCTCACAGAAAAAGATAGAAGCAAGTTATCTATAAATGATAGAGTAAATTTCACTCTTTAATTTGGACCACAAAAGAAAAATATTTAGTCTTGGAAATTGGAACCTGTTCAACCGGTGAATTAGTCTCCCATCTGATGATGTGTACAATCATGAAGCAGCCAATTAATGGAAAAACTGGTAAAAACGGTAGGTTGTAACTTGTAAGTATTAGTTTGAATTGGTTTGGTTTGCTCTGTTTATCCATATTCTAAAGTGAAGATGTGGATACAATTCATTTGTAGCAAGAGAATGAAGTTAATAAGTTGAAAAGAGGCTTCTTTCTTTAAGATTGATAAATAAGGGTCTGAAATTTCCATTAAGAAACAGACTCGGCCACATCATTTTTCTCTCAGACTCAAACTTTACTAGCTGATATTGAATTAGAAATCTATGAATATATATATATATATATATATATATGTATGTATGTATATTGTATAAGCACCAAACATAGTATGAAGTAGCAAAGTGGTGACGTTAAAATGAGGTTGCCCATTTTAGTGACAAAGCAAATCTACTTAAATTTTGAGGAAAATCCATTATAACTCAGACATACAGGCAGAGAGAAATCAACCAGAGAATAATACGCACGCTGACTTCTTGGCAACATTCATGAGCTAAATGATATAGTTATTACCACATTTTGCAATGAAAAGCAATCAGTGCTGCCTAACAAAATTGATAAAAGAAAAGATTGAATGTTTGAATTGGTCCTATATCTATGTCCTACATTTTATTTTGGTTTAAGATGTTTCTATAATTTTCTATAATTTTTTTTCACTTTTTAGTCTTAAATCCACTTTCTAACCCAATTTAACTTCATTTGTTCATAGTATAAATTTATGAAAAAAAATACTCGCCAAGAGTAATATATAACTCTGAACTCGTCAAATTCGTACTTGAAACAAAGAGATATGTTCAACTTTATTTGTTTGACCATGAAATGAGTGGTCTACTTTCAGGACCTGATTCAACCTCATATGTTGACAATAAGCAACATTGTGAAGGAGTAGCTTGATGGGGCAGGGGTAGCAAGAACTGAGCTGCAAACAAATTGCTTTTTTTATATGCATGTTAAGTTGTTCAGTCCAGTAACATCCAAAACAGAGAAAGGAAATTACAGTTGGATGCAAGAATGGATTAAAATCCATGGTTCATTCAGAAATGATAAAATTAACCTTTGTCATACATTGAAGTTGTGACCACATATAAAACCAGGACGTATCCTCTGTAATTAAGGATATGTGAAGTTCTCTGTATTTAGTGTATTCTAGCCAGAGGGAGAAACTTTTCAAATAATACACTAAATGTAGAGAAATTCACGGATCCTTAATTACAGAATATCTGTTTTCCATATAGAATATCATCCGTGGCTGAAAAGAGAGGAAACAAAAAGGGTGAAAAGAAAAAAAAAAGTTTAATTTTAATAGTAATGAATATAATCAAATCAAAACTTTAAGATGATGAATCAATTCACTAATAAGATTTCGCTTCAATTTGTGTTGACAAAGGCCTAAGAGAATCACAAAACTGTTTCACCAATAAAATTTTTCATCATATACAAACCAAAACAAACACAAACTAATAGCTCAACTCCACATTCTTTAATCAAACTTGTTGTTTGGTCATTTGTGCCATTATTATTAATGTTGAAGAATAACTTGGGACCATCCTCCACCACTCAATGTCTCAAAGGGGAAAAAGTACTTTAATCTCCAGAATAATTCTTCAAATATCTTCAAAACTTTTTATTCTCAGGATCTTCGTATAATATTTATAAAATGCCACAGAATTTTTCAGAAACACAAAACAGCCTACCCCTTTTGACGACACCCAGTAATAGCCTAATCATTTGAAAATTTCTCAACTTTACTTTTTCTACAATCAATTAAGTTTTCTAAAAAATCAGGCCAAAAAAAAGAATTAAGTGTTTAAAAAACTAATAAAATGTCACTACAATAGAGATACACAAGCAGACTTCACGTCTCCACCACCTTTAATCCTTTATTATGTAACTATACTTCTTATATAATTAAGTTTTTCCGTTACTTTAGTCCATGTTTCTTTTCAATTTGGTATATAACTATTTTATGGGAAAATCAATCATTTAGTCCCTATACTTTACCTAAATTTTTNTATGCAGGGAAAAATTCCTCGCGGGGTCAGGGTAAATTTTACCCCGTATGGAGTTCGGGGACAGGGACGAGAAGTATGTCCCCCGCCCCGCGGGGTCCCCGTCCCCGAATTAAATTTAATAAATATACAATAAAATATTAATATAAATTTAATTAAATTTAATAGACTTAATAATTTGCAATAATATTAATCTAAATCCAACTAAATTTAATAGATTTAAATACATTATTTTTACAAACCAAAATCCCATTAATCCATCTTAAATCTAACATAGGATATTGCTTATTTTTTGCTTGATGGTGATTTTAGGGTGTTAGTAATAATTTATTTCTCAAACTTTATGTACTTTGTATTAAATTTTATTGTGATTGAAATTTGTTGTATTGTGACATTGCATGAAATTTTATAATTCAAACTAAATTGTTTATTGGATTATGTTGTAAATTAATTAGAAATGGTAATATTATTTTTTAAAAAAAAATTGTGGGGATCTGCGCAGGAATCCATGGGGAGACAGGGAACGGGGACGGAGAGAAAAAAGTCCCCACAACGGGGATCAAGATAGGGACGAGGAAAATTTGGCAGGGTTGGGACGGGGAGAGCCTCCCCTGTCCCCGCCCGTGCGGGTGCTATCCTTAAAACCAACTGACTATTAGTTTTTTAATTATAACAGAGACCCTACTATTTATCTATGTATTTCAAATGGATTTTTAAATCCTTATTTCGTTAATATCGTTCTATTTTTCATTTATTATAAATTAATTAAATTAAATTGAATAATTATCTATTATAACTTATATATTATTATATGTATGTATGTAATAATATAAGGATTCTTTCAATGATTTCGATTCTATCCTTTATTTTATTTTATTCAATTTTGATCCATCAAATTTCTAAAATGCTAAACTAAATGTCTCTAACTCTTTTGGGCCTTCTTTTTATGTTACCAAAAATAAGATCAAATATAACATCAATCATACGAAAAATTTACTTTTTTAAATTATCATCTTTTCAAAAAAGATATTAAAATCTCATATATTTAATAAAAAAAAGTAGATGAGGTGATTATTTTTTTTTTTGTGTAACATATTTTTTATAAACCAAAATTAATTTATAATTATAACAAATATGTAGAAATAAAAAGTACAATATAACACCGTGGTTCACCAAAAAAAATAAAAAGTACAATGATAACATATTTTTGTTACATTCTAATTGCATAATTTGTTAAAATTTATAGATAATAATCTATATTTAGTAAACTTAGAAATCACCCGTGGAATTCTACGGGGTTAAAACAAATTGTCTTTATAAATCCTTATTTTTGCAGCAGACAAATCTAATCTTTATAAACATATTAAAGATGAGATTTGTTACCTTTTAATTATAAAATTTAATAAAATTTATAGACAATAGTATATATTTAATAAACTTGAAAATCACCCGTGGAAGTCTACGGGATTAACACTAGTAATATTATATCATCCATTAACTATAGCACAATTGAAAAGCTAAAAGTTCGAAAATATATATTTAGTAATGATCAAATTGAAAAAGATTATTTGGCCAAAAAAAAAATTGAAAAAGATTAAAGAATAGATCAAAATATAAAAGGTGTGGGCACGGAGCATTGCTTCAGTGCAAGGAAACTATTGATGTCATATTGTCATTTAGCAGAAAAAGAGATGAACATTCATGTTTTTGGTATAGATTCTTCTTAGGACAGAATGAGTGGATCAAACTAACACAGAATCCACCAAATTTCGCGTTTTGACTTTCTGCCAAACTTAGACTGCCAATTTGATGACGGAAGCCAGCTGAATAATTTGAATTTGTATTGCCACACCATGACGTCTCAAAAACTGCAAAATGCTTCAACAAAAACACTGTCCAGTTTCATCTTTCACTTCTTAAAATTGAGTTCTAATTATGTGAATGTGAATGTGTTTGTGGGAAATTGTTCTCATGAAAAGCCATTTGCAATTGTATGGAACATCATCTATTTCCTCGCTTCTTCCTTTTAACTAAACCTTACAAATGTATGGAACAGCCAAATTGCTCAACAAGATCTGTCAGAATACTCATAGTATTCCTATAATTTCTTATGATTATAAATTTCAACGAAAGAATCAGTAACAACTTCCAATAAAAATTGGAGGGCAAAATATAAACTGTTTTTTGACACTACACAACAGGTACAGAAATGGACATTGGTGCCGAGACATCCCCGGCAAAGCTTGTATCTCTCTCTGCAGCTGAATTGCTAGCAAATGCATAACCAACACCTAAACCACCATAATGCAGAGTTGCATGTTCGCATCTCTGAAACACTCTAGCTAGTGATGCGGCTTTTCTTCTCGCCCGCTTTGTCCCGGTAAAAAGCAGGGTTTGAAGTAATCCTGCCAAAGCCGGCGCCCTAACCACCCTCTCGGTGGCAGCTGCACCACCGCTCCGGCACAACTCAAGCAAGGCTGCAACTGCATTCTCTTTACCTCTCGGCGTCCCACAACGCATCATTCCAATCAATCCGGCTACCGCTGCTTCCTCCCTGACCACCGCCTTGG
Organism: Chamaecrista fasciculata; assembly: GCA_003254925.1. Classification (NCBI taxonomy): domain Eukaryota; kingdom Viridiplantae; phylum Streptophyta; class Magnoliopsida; order Fabales; family Fabaceae; genus Chamaecrista; species Chamaecrista fasciculata. The sequence continues at coordinate 5,302 of QANZ01021638.1, read as the reverse complement.
CCCCAACCGGCTGGCGAACAATCAAGGCCAAGGAACCGGCTGCTTCCTCGGCAACTCCTTCGTTTCCCAAAGCCATCACTAGAGCTGTTATGGCCCCAGCCTCGATCATTCTAACACAATTGTCAGCATGAGTGGAAAGATTAAACAAAGCTGTTACAGCATCCTTCTTTCCTCTTTGGGTCCCCTCTTGCAACAAATCTGCTAGTGCTTCAACAGCTCCCACCTGATCTGCAATTCTCTTCTTATAGCCATGGACAGCCGAGAGACTGAACAATGTAGCAGCGGAGTTTTCCCTTGCCTCTGTCGTGTGCCCATATCTCAAAACATCCACTATTGATCCAAGACACCCTTCCTCATCCATTATCCGACTTTTGTTCTTCTCATAAATGGACAGATTCAACAATGCAGTCACAGAATTCTCCTGAGCAATGGCATTAGGAGACGAAAGCAACTCTCGAAGATGGGGAATTGCTCCGGCTTCAGCAATGAAGGCACGATTTTCTTTGCCGGTTTTCGCTAGCAATCGAATCTCCCGAGCAGCTATCGTCTTGGCAGCCTGTGACCCATCCGCGAGCTGTTCAATGAGAAGTGCTGCAGTTGCACGGTTGGCTTGAAGGGCAGCTTTGGTAGGAGAAACCGATGCGAAAATCTCAACTGTAGGATCCATAACCTCTGGTGGATCATAGGGGATTCCATGTGCATTGCACCACTGCATGATCAAATTCCTCAAAGACCGATTAGGAACGAGGCGGGTGCTTGTGAGCATCTGCCCGGTTTTCGGGCAAGTGCAATGGCCTTCTTCTATCCACCTCAATATCGAACTCCGATCATAAGTCTGTCCTGTGGAGACTATCACCGGATCTCGCATCAAATCCAATGAAATCGGGCAGCAAAAGTCCCTTGGAATTGTTAAAAACGTTTCAGCAATCTCTTGACTAAGCAATCCCCTTCTGGGTTTCTTCATATTCCCATTTCTCAAATCTAGCTCATCTTCTTCAAACCCAAATAGCAAAAACCTGCAATACCGTGTCAATGCAACCAAACCATTCAACACAGAAATTGTAGGCTCAATGTCTCCTTCGTGATTCACAATCTGCTCCTCTAACGACTCAATTTCACTCCTGCAACTCTTAGCATCCAGAATTTGCAATTTATCAACAAAAAGAGACCTCAATTCTACAGAATCAGGAATCTTCCCATTCTCAAATTCATCAAGAAATGAAAAGAAGCGAATCCTAAGAGCATCGTCTTTCCTATCTATAAACAACTTAGCCTTCCTTGACTGTTTCTGCAATAGTTCAATCTGCTCTCTTACATCCTCACTCAATTCAACCTCATCAATCGGAAACACATCCAAAAGGGTCGATATCTCTTGATTCAAATCATGAAAATGACCAGAAATTGTATGGTTCTGAAGTAAAAGCCATAACTTACTCGATTGCGCGCAGAAATCGAGGAGAATCTTCGACCGGTACAGCAGCAGATAAAGCTCCTTGAAACAGAGCACCGCCGTCGTCGGAAGACACGCGCCGCCGCCGGCGGTGTCCCTCAGGTACTCCAAAAGCAACTGAAATACCTCGACCTTTCGCACGAGCGACCGCGAATTCTTGCGCTGGAAGAAGAATCGGCGTTCGGAGAAGCACGTGACGAGCTCGCCGGCGACGGAGATTAGGGTTTGAACAAGAGCGACGTCGGACAAGTCAACCGGCGCGAGAAACGCTTCCAACGAAGGCGACCTCCTCCGCCGTAGCGACGAGAATATAGCCCCCGAAGCCATAAACTAAATTCTAGGGTTTCAAAATCCACGACGAACCCGCGAAGACGATGATTCCAACAAACTCCAACCTCAAATTAGGCGAAACCACGCTCGATAGATACCCAAGAACAAGTTTTTAATTACAACAATCGATCGATTCCAGACCCAATAGTTAGATCTAGGAAATTTTCCGGGAAAAACTTTCTGGGCAACCTAACAGGAGATTAGAAGGAAAGTAAAAAATGGTTGTTGTTGAAATTGATGAGAAGAGGTTTGAATCTTCAAAGGAGGGGTTAAGAGCAACTGGGAAATTCCAAAGAAAAAAAGGGTGGGATTAATTAATTCGGCCGATTCCGCGTATGAGAGTGAGAAAGATAAGAAAAAACTAAAATAGAAGAAGAAGGGACTGAATTTCCAAAGACTTCATTTTGTCTTTTTAATTTTCTTTTTTTCTTTTTCTTTTGGGGGTTTTGGTAGTTTCTCTCTAATGAATTTCAATGCAGCCTTCGGGAAAACGACTTTCCCAGCTTTGACGGGTGATTATGCAGATTCTTGTCCATTCGTTTCGTTTTCTTCCTTTGTTTACAGATAGATAAAGCGCCTTCTCGTGAAATGACCATTTTGGGCCTCAAATCATGTTTCACTAAGACATATTGGTTCGGTTGGCAAGGAGTTAACTCATAACCTATAAAATTGTAAGTTCGATTCTCATTGTCCATGTGAGGGTTTTGCTAGTAGGCAATATGCCGATAGGTAAATATATTTGTAAGTGCTTATAGAGTTTGGAGACATGTTCTGGTCTTCGTGAACCTTCGAATCCAACTCACTTAAATTTTTTTATGAAAAAAAGGTAAATTATAATTTGATACTTTGTTCTATGGACCGATTTTACTTTGGTACTCTGCTCTTTCAAAAGTGATACTTTGGTACTCTGTTTTTTAAAAGTGACATTTTAGTACCCTAAAAAAGATAGAATAAGATAACAAATTGTAAAAAAATAAGGTATTAAAGTGAAATCGTTCCATAGAACATAGTATCCAAATGCTAAGGATGCGAAGAATATAGTACCAAAATGTCACTTTTGAAATAATAAGGTACCAAAATGTTAATGGTGCAAAGAACAGGGTATCAAAATATCACTTTTGAAAGAACAAGATACTAAAGTAAAATATAACAAAGTATCTTGTGTAATTTCAAAAAAAAAAAAAAGGTCTTAGGTCAGTTTTCTCCCGGATGAGGTTCCCAAAGTGGTTTTTGTCTCTGCTGGTTTGGTTTGTTGTTTGTGACTTGTGAATTCTTGATTTTCAATTTTAAGAATTTTATTTTTAGTTATAAAAATACAACATTGAATTCAATATTATACTAAAAGTTGTAGGCCGAAAAATAGTATACTAAAAATTATCCCATTATTTTATTACTTTTATAAAATATTAATTTACTAATAAAACATATGTGTTTACAGTATTATATTTAAAATAATTAATTAATTTTTTATGAAAGGTTAAAGATATATGATACAATTATAAGAAAAAAAAAGTATGGGATGTACTTTAACATGGTGAGTTACTGACTTCATGTTTTGACTTTGTGAGTGAAAGAGGGGTTGATGTGAGATTACCTTAAAGCCCTTCCTTCCTTTAATCTTCGTTTTCCTTTGCTTGCTTTTTCTGGTTCTGACTTCCCTAAAGAGTAAAGACTAAAAGCCCACAGTGTTCCCTCTCCATTGGTATGTGTGCTTATGACGTCATAGGGATTTACTTCCATTTTAGATTTTGTTTTTTTAATTCACAATTTTGTTTAGCTTTAATTCAATTGAATAATGATCCTGAGATTAAAAATTAGTACATGTCAATAATGGTAAAGAAAACTTTTTTTTAAAAAAAAATTTCTAAATTTATCGTAAAATTAAGATTTAGCTATTTGATAATAGAAGTGTAATTTTTAGTTTCCAATTTTTATAAAAAATGAAAACATAATTTTGAGGACTAAAAAGTTTATATTTATAACAAATAAAGGATACAAATTGTATTTTAAATATTTAGGGACTAAAACATCATTTTTTTTATTAAATATAAACACTAAAAATAAATTTACTCATCGTTTTTCTAGTTCTTTTAGTTAAAAATTTTATTTATCTTAAGTTTTTTAGTTAAAAAGTTTATTTGTATTCCTAATTTAACACTTTTGTAACTGACCATGTAAAGTATGATCTTTTATTTACTTTTAATATTTTATTTATCTTAAGTTTTTTAGTTAAAAAGTTTATTTATATTCTTAATTTAATACTTCTATAATATTTTATCATGTACTTTTAATATTTTATAGATAAATCATTTTATGAGATAGATTTATGCAAAAAAATATTTTTTAAAAATATTTTATACTTTTGAATATTTTTATAGCATATGTACTAGAAAACTTTTAAGACACACCAAAATATAAATAAATTATATTAAGGGAGCGTTTTTTATATATTGTGATATGAGATTATTGTAGTACCTTAATTAAATAACATTGTATATATATTATAAAAAAAACTTTGTTGTATATACATAATACTAGTGTTTGGTATAATAATAAACTATATATGATATGTAAGAGATATAAAATGCATATATATATATATATATATATTGAATAACATCACTTTTAAAAAGCTAATCCCTTTTATTCATGTAAATTTTGATGAGGTAATCTTAAAAATACATATAAATATTTAAAAAAAAATGTAAATTTATTTTTAGAAAAACCATTTTTGTTTCTATCCTATAAGAATATTACATAGAGAGTCCATATGGTTTGACCTATTTAGAGAAAATGTTAATATAGTTTAAAAAGTAATAAATAAGGGACCGAAGTTTGCTCCTTAACAAAAGAGGTCATAGAGGTTTTATCTGGTACACTCCCATGTGCCTTGCACGTGACTCTTATTCTAGAGTAAATTACACAGAGGGCCCATGTGGTTTAGCCTATTTAGATCAAGGGTCTTTGTGGTTTAAAAGGTGACAAATAAGGAATGAATGCACCGTTAATTTTAGACCGAAAAAACCTATGAGACCTCTTTTGTTAACGGAGCAAATTCCAATTTCTTATTTGTCACTTTTTAAACCACATGGACATTTTCTCTAAATAGACCAAACCACAAATACTCTCTGTGTAATTTATCCAAAAAAAATATGATCACATCATACCAAATTCATCGAACAGCCAAATTCAACCCTAAAATACTGTCTCTAAATTTACAGTTTTGTTATAGTTTAAAGCAGTGTTGTCAGAACCAGACCGGATTGGACGGTCCAACCGGTCTGACCACCAACCGAATGTGAAAGCGAGTGGGTTCGATCAAAAAAACCAAACTGTCGGTTGGACCGGTTTTAACCGGACAAAACCGACGAACCGGGGCCGAACCGATTTTCCGAACCGGCGGTCCAACTATTTTTTTTTTTTTTACATCTCAAAAAAAAATTTTTTTTGCTTATGCTCTCTATTCATTTTCTTATTTGGTCCTCTTCCTCTATTTTGTGTTGAACTTGAAATTTGAGGGTC
>QANZ01021628.1:0-22487 GCA_003254925.1 Chamaecrista fasciculata | reverse complement strand
CAAATAACTCATAATACATGAAGAAAAACAAAGAAGAACAACAAGAGTCTTCAATTTCCAAAAGATACTTTATAGTCCCTTCTTTGGAGAGTTTATTTGGCATATATATGATAACATATAAACATATTAATTTCTAAATATTAGGGAGTATGGACGTACTTCACAACAATAATGGGAATTCCATCCCAATTGCTTATTATTAATATTAATATTACCCTTTATTACTTAATTACTATATATTTTCTCTCCTCTTCATGTAACAAGCCAGTTGTCAAAAGTAAAAATCTTATTTACCTTCCTCGGCGATCCGATGGATCACTTTATTTTCCTTGCTTTTTCCCTTCGGAGAGTTCATGAAGTTCATCCACATAATTAAAAACTAACAAACAATTATCCAATTCATTAAACAACAAACATATATATTAAGTTAAATACATATCATGTTCATCCATATCATTACCATTTTTTGTGACATCTTTAGTTCTCAATTTCTATGTCATCATGAATCTCCAAATCATCAACATTAATCCTATGAGATTCAATATTCACTTCTGCTCCTTCATCCATGTCTTCATCACTTCTTTCTTGATTATTGTCTGTGATCCATACATCGTCAGAAGGATAATCTTCTAAGTTGAACTCAAGATCCCTTGAATTTGCAATCTTCTTTTCTTTCAATTTTAGATTGAACATCACAAACGATAAGTCATTCATCTTCTCTTGATGTAAAGATCTCGTTTCATTTGTGTGGACCTAATATCAACGCCTGATTATAAATAATTAATTTAAATGAAGAAAGATATACTAAAATTAGTGTGAAAGATATTATAGTTAAAGTTTCTTATCCTCTCGAAGTTACTCCATTCATATTCATGTCCTGAAGAAAAACTACAAGTTGAGTTCAATATTCGAACAACAAACTTCTGAAGCTCTGGACAATGATCACCATAAGAGTCCCACCATTGAGCTGGTGATTTCTTCTCAATCATAGATTTTGTAGCTGGTAAACCAAACAACCCGGTCTGATCTTTGAAATCTTCAAGTTGCAAGTCAACTGTATTCCTTTCCTCTTCTGTTAACATCTTATCCATACGTTCATATAGCCCCCGTTGAACTTCATAATCTACTTTGAAATCAGGACTATAATGAATTTTAGGATTAAGATAATATGTTGCAGCATATAAAGGCCTTTGAAGTTGAGTCTTCCATCTATTATCGATGATTTCCGAAACTTGTTCATAACTGACAAAAAAAAAAAATACAATAAACAAGGTGTAGTGCTTGAGATTCAGAAAGAAAAGATCAGCTTAGTTAATGATTAAATAGTTGATAAAGGAACTTAGTTTTATACCTCTTCTTGACATTATTGAAGTTAGATTGGCCAGATTTTTGCTTTAGCCCATTCCATCACTTCATGAAGGAAACCCATGGTTGGTTTCTCATTTGAATCAATATTTTAAGCAATTCAATAAGAGGATATGCACCCTTGTTGTCAAGAAAGCCTACTATTTAAAATAGTCTTCAACTCGTTTGCCATCTTTCTCGTAGTTGCAAACCGACTAGTTTTCCATTCCTTAGATGTAAACATAGTCGTTAGTGCACCCTTGTTGTTAAGAAATCAACCCAAAGTAAGATAGGACATGGCAGATAGATTAATAGTAGGTCAAATCAATCCCTTTCCCTTTGTGAAGTTCCTCAGCATAATCAAAAACAGTGTCTCTGAATTAATATAAGTTGTGAATTTTTGTCCCTTCTTTATTGTCAACCGGCGGAGCTTTATTTTCTTATCAAAATCCTATAAAATCAATACAATGTACAGCACAAGGCATCTAGAAAAGCCTTCTTTTTTTGCATCAACAACTCTCCAGCCACTTTATAGTTTGTAGTATTATATGTGACGACTGGTACAACATTTTCTTCACCAACTTCCTCCACTATCACATCTAACATTTCTAGAAATTTATTTGTACTTTTAGATATATCAAACACTTCTTTAGAAAATAAAAAGATTGTTCTTTCATGACTATTCACAAGAAAATTACATATAAATCATCTCTTACTATCAGTCCATACATCAAACATAATAGAACAACCATTTTTCTTCCAAATGTTTTTGTGCTCCTCTATCATATTTGTAGTTTCACTTATTTATTCAAGAATTTCTCTCTTATCTCATGATCTGAGGGTGGCTTGAATCCACATTCATGCCTTGCAACCAATTCAAACATTAATTGGAACTCAGGATCTTTTGCACAATTAAAAGGGACCACACTAGAATAAAAAAATCTAGCAAATTTGTTGGCACGCTTCCTCCGGCCTTCAAGTCTTTCTTCGAGATTTCGTCAATGGTTTTTTTAGTGCTTTCTCCTATTGTCTTCTTGAGAGATAATGCACCAATATCTCCTCTACTTATCTCCTTTTGTTTCCCTTTGATGTTAATTTGTCGTTCATCTCCTCTTTCTACTACATCATCTTCTGCTATAATTCCCATAAACTTCAATAGCTCTGAATGTTTCCTTTTGAATAAAACTAGTATCATTTGTTTCCTCACATCATCGGGTACAAAGGCACAAGCTTTAACATCTTTTTTAGTACCAGCTAGGTGGTGTTTGAAGCGAAAAATACCACATGTACAGATTTTGTTACAATACTTGCATTGAACTTTTGTACTCTCTCCATCAACATCATAACCATGTTGCCATCCCACATCTGTTCTTTTTCTTTTAGTTTGAGAACCACTAGTTCCCCCACTCACAATTGCTTGGCTTTGAGTCCCAGATTCCATAATATAATTCAACCAAAAAGCACACAATCTTCAAGCACCTAAGTGACATATGAAAATCAACCACTTAAGCTTTAAAACTCCCAAAGTGAGACATACTATATTAATAAACAATAAATTAACATACAACATGCTAGTCGTGTACATAATGGTATCAACCAATGCTTAAAAAAATGACAAGATTAGAATAATATAATCCAAATTATCAAAGGAATGAACCAACACATATAAACGTAAGGGTTTTTTTTTTTTTTGGATAAACATAAATATAAGGGTTTCTTTTTTGTTTTTGCCAAATAAACATAAGGGTTTAAAATTGCTTAAAAGGATTATTTTTGTGACAAATTTCTTCTCCATCGTTATATTAGATCCCTATTGTATGGGGGAACAAAGTGCATTTTTTTTTAATGAAATATAGAGAGAGAAAGAAACATATTAGCAAGTGTCGCAACAATCGAATTTTTCTAGAGCAATACTCTAAACATAAAACAATCCTAAGCATTAGCATTAAAATTGAATGAGAAAAAACCCATCAAAATCAAGAGAAATTAAATAGTTAAGAGAAATTGCATCTTAAACTCTCAAAGAAAAGTGAATCTTTAAGACAAGATTACATACTTGAGGAATAGGATAGATCTATGAGCAAGTTGTTGATCGTTGGTTTTCTCCTATTCTAGCTAGTTAAGATCTTAGGAGTCACTTCACAAGATCAATGAAAGCTATATTATAAGTTGAAGAGGCTGGGTTGTATAGATGAATTGCTACACTAGCTATTCTTTTTGTGTGTGTGTGCATATATATATATATACACATACCCTAGCGTTATAAATCAAAATTGGATCTCTCTATTTCTCTAGAGTTGTCTGGATTTGAACAATTTTAAATCGTTGGATTTCTTGTTTGCCATTGAGATCGCGCAACGTGACGACCAACCTCATTATATGAAAGACACTATTTCATCAAATAAAACTGTGCGTTTTGATGTGTGTTAGTGCGAGGCGTGCGAATTCCAGAGGACTTCAGAGGGAGCTTCAATCCAAAGGATTGGGTCATTATAAATCATAGCCTAATGCCCATATTAAGATGATTTTGGAGAAGGTGGATTCATTTGTATGTATTAATTATTTTCAAAGATTATTATTACTTCCTTTCTTACTATCTCTCATTTGGTAAAAGTATTTAGTATTTAGTCTAAATATATATTTTATTTGCTTTTATTTAAATTCCTAAAATGATAGTAGAAAGATTAGGAATACTTCTAACAATTCGGTCTCTGAAAGACTGAAATACACAATTTAGTCCCTAAAAGATCTAAACGATATACGCTTCAGTCTCTGAAAGAACCATACGATATACTCTTTAATCCATAAAAATGTCTATCTGTTTGGATATTTGAGGGACTAAGCTATACATTTTAANGGTTAACCTTGCTTTTCCCTCCCCTCCCCTTCCTTCCTTTTCCAATTGACAAACTTATAGAGATAGTGATGAGAAGTCATTGATTGAGAGAGCAAGTAAAAATAAGGGAACACTACAACTCTTAAAGCTATTAAATACCATACTAACTAGAAAGTGTATAGACTCAATCTTTTAGTTATGAGATTGTCAATTAATTTGTTGTGAGGTTATTGAGAGAGTAATGGCTTTAGTTGAAAATTTTAGAAATCAAAGCAATGCATGTATGATAGAAATGGAATGTAATCTTAAAGAAATCTACCACCAAATGATGATTCAAATGAGGAGACAGAAAAACACTAGAAAAGAAAATAGCTACAAATATATATACCTCTTTCCTTGAGCTTGTATCACTATCACCATGATCATTTCCTGGTGATTCGTAGAATGTTGAAATTGGAGTTGCTCCAACGGCTTTGTCTTTAGATTCCTGTACATAGTTAAGCATAGAGATTGAAGACAAATTAAATTATAGGCCAAAGTCCTACTTTGGTCCCTCATATTTACTCAATTTCTTAACGGTAGAACTTTAATTTTTAGAAACTTGGGGGGACCAAAACGGAATTTTCAGCAAACATGAGAGACCAAAATGGAACAAAAAAATTGAGGGACCAAAACGAAACTTTGAGCAAACATGAGTGACCAAAACAGAACTTTAAACAGACATGAGGGACCAAAATAGGACATTGGCCTTAAATTATATGATGAAACAATTGAAAAAATTTATACTCATCAGTTTTCAAGCCCTAACACTTGAGTGGAACCTTGAATTAACCACTTTAATAAAGATAAATCAAAAGAGAATGTCAACAAAAGCCACACAAGATTTTCAAAATACTATTTCTTGTTTTCGATCTAAATATCATGTGGCTAATTTGAGGTTGCCTTTTCCACAAGATATTTATACATATATGTACATACCATGTCGATCAATTGAAGAAATGTTGATTTGAGGGTAACTTTTCCACAAGATCAATCGACGGAATCCTCCCTTTAAGCAGCCTTTCACTTTAATCAAGAAATCAGAGAGTAACTAAAAAGACAAACAAAAAAAATAAAGAGAAGCAAATAGTTTCAGATGATTCAAACTTAAAAAGTGAAGAGATTGTTAAGGTTTCACCTTCTGCAAATGGATTTGGTCTTCACTTGTAGCTTTCTAGCTTAATCCCTTCGATCTAAGTTGGTAAAGCGTTCACGCTTTCGCCATTCCTTTTCGTGAAGCTATTTAAAACTGAAATTTGGCTTGGAAATCGATGGCCTCTCCACCGTCGGATCCGATCAACTTTTTTGTCTTGAGATATGTGCTACACAAATCTCGAGACAAAAAATTGAATTTGACAGTGGAGTTTGTATCATTACTTGTTTGGTTTTAGATCTGGACATATTCCCATGGTCATTTTTCATTGTGGCTCTCTAGCTTAATCCCTTTGATCTGAGTTGGTAAAGCTTTCACTCTTTCCCCTCTATATTTTGTCAAACTATTTAAGACTAAAATTTCGTTTGGAAAAATCTATTCCTCTCCACCGTCAGATCTGATCAATTGTTTTTGTCTAGGGATATGTGCTACACAAATCTCGAGAAAAAAGAATTGGATCTGACGATGCAGCCTTTATCATTACCCGTTTGGTTTTAGATTTTGACATATTCACTTAGTCATTTTTCCATTTTTGTCCCTTAAAAATTCAAAATTTTCTTTTGGCTAAGAATGATAACTCTGACTTAGCTTGTAACTAAATTGAAAATATGATAACATTAGTTAAAGATTTAATACCATTGATTAAATTTCTTATTCCTTTCTTTATTAAAAAAATATATCCATGTATAATTAATTTGTTGAAACATATAGAATATAATATACATTGCTATTTATATAATTTGAAGTATCTTGATTATATTACATTGTGCATATTTTAATTAATTAATTAATTACTTTTTAAAGCTTATTGCATTAGACATTATGATTAATTTGTAAAAGTTTCTCAATTGCTAATATTATCCCTTTAAAGACATGAAATAATATTAGAGGTATTAATTTTTTAGGTTCAATGAATCTTTCTTTTTTTTTTCCTATTTATGTCAAATGGTCAATAATAATTAAAAGATCAAGGATTTATGTTTTTCATGTGTTTTCCCACGATCAAGTGGATTGTGGCTCGATTTGTTGCGTGTCGTTTGGTTTGATGGATGCGTCAATTCAAGTTCATGGGTTTAGGTTTGGTGGATCAATTTGGGTCCAATTAAATAAATTGTCGAATTTTGTGTTTTTAATGATTGTTTTAAAAAGATTTAAATATTTCTAGACGTTTAGTAATTTCTGACTGCAGATTCAGTTTTTCTTTTCTTTCGTCAAATATTTCCATTTCTGAAAAATAAATGATATATCCATTAAATACAAATGCAACGACACTTACACTAACAAACTCTTTCTATTCAATAGTTTAATAATAACACATCCATAAATTTTATTAAACAAAAATGATGATCGAAAGCTCTACTTCAGTGCTGTAACTAAACATTTTGATCCAATATAAGTTGGACATATACATAAAAGCTTTCGACAAAAACATATCGTCAAAAATACCAAAAAAAGAAAAGTTATGTAAAAATTTGTCATATCTATTATAAAGAGAAAGGTTATTAAGATCGAAATTTTACGAAAGATTGGAAGAGACAAAATATAGATCTAATCAGAAGATCGGATCGAGAATCATAAGATCCTAAAAATTTTAACTTTTACAAAAAATATTGGTGAGTAACTTNCCTGTTTTCAGCCTATTTCAGAAAATGTTTCCAGAAAACATTTTCAAAAAAACTGTACAAAACACGTTTTCAGTCATATTTCCTGTTTTAAGTGAAAATGGAAACAGGAAACAGGGCAACCAATCAGACCCTAAAAATTTTAACTTTTACAAAAAATATTGGTGAGTAACTTTTTTAAATAACATTATAATCGAGTATCTTAATGATTAAATTCACTTTTGATTCTCAAGTAGCAAATCATTTGACAGTAACAAGTGACTATTGAAAATAGAGATTTCACTCAATAACACTATAAGTAGAAATAGAGATTTTAAAAATCTAATGAAATAGTTATTAGTTAGGCTCTAGAAATTGAAGAACAACAAATAATTTATGAAGCATGGACACTAACACGGACACGGGACACAACATGGATATGGACACATCGATACGTCAAATTCTTAAACTTACATGACACGACACGACATATATTTATATATATAAATAATTAAAAATTCATAAATTTTGATGAAAACTTTAAAATTATAATATTTATTCATAATATATGTCATGTGTCATTATTTATTATTGTTTGTCACGTTGAGGATACAAAAAATTAATTTATATTTTAAAATTTATTAATATGTGTCGTGTGGGTATCGTACGGGTATCGGACACGAACACATGTCTGATACGACGACACGTATTCAAAATGAAGTGTCCATGTTCCATAACAAATAACTCATAATACATGAAGAAAAACAAAGAAGAACAACAAGAGTCTTCAATTTCCAAAAGATACTTTATAGTCCCTTCTTTGGAGAGTTTATTTGGCATATATATGATAACATATAAACATATTAATTTCTAAATATTAGGGAGTATGGACGTACTTCACAACAATAATGGGAATTCCATCCCAATTGCTTATTATTAATATTAATATTACCCTTTATTACTTAATTACTATATATTTTCTCTCCTCTTCATGTAACAAGCCAGTTGTCAAAAGTAAAAATCTTATTTACCTTCCTCGGCGATCCGATGGATCACTTTATTTTCCTTGCTTTTTCCCTTCGGAGAGTTCATGAAGTTCATCCACATAATTAAAAACTAACAAACAATTATCCAATTCATTAAACAACAAACATATATATTAAGTTAAATACATATCATGTTCATCCATATCATTACCATTTTTTGTGACATCTTTAGTTCTCAATTTCTATGTCATCATGAATCTCCAAATCATCAACATTAATCCTATGAGATTCAATATTCACTTCTGCTCCTTCATCCATGTCTTCATCACTTCTTTCTTGATTATTGTCTGTGATCCATACATCGTTAGAAGGATAATCTTCTAAGTTGAACTCGAGATCCCTTGAATTTGCAATCTTCTTTTCTTTCAATTTTAGATTGAACATCACAAACAATAAGTCATTCATCTTCTGTTGATGTAAAGATCTCGTTTCATTTGTGTGGACCTAATATCAGCGCCTGATTATAAATAATTAATTTAAATGAAGAAAGATATACTAAAATTAGTGTGAAAGATATGACAGTTGAAGTTTCTTATCCTCTCGAAGTTACTCCATTTATATTCACGTCCTGAAGAAAAACTACAAGTTAAGTTCAATATTCGAACAACAAACTTCTGAAGCTCAGGACAATGTTCACCATAAGAGTCCCACCATTGAGCTGGTGATTTCTTCTCAATCATAGCTTTTGCAGCTGGTAAACCAAACAACCCGGTCTGATCTTTGAAATCTTCAAGTTGCAAGTCAACTGTATTCCTTTCCTCTTCTGTTAACATCTTATCCATACGTTCATATAGCCCCCGTTGAACTTCATAATCTACTTTGAAATCAAGACTATAATGAATTTTAGGATTAAGATAATATGTTGCAGCATATAAAGGCCTATGAAGTTGAGTCTTCCATCTATTATCGATGATTTCCGAAACTTGTTCATAACTGACAAAAATAAAAGACAATAAACAAGGTGTAGTGCTTGAGATTCAGAAAGAAAAGATCAGCTTAGTTAATGATTAAATAGTTGATAAAGGAACTTAGTTTTATACCTCTTCTTGACATTATTGAAGTTAGATTGGCTGGATTTTTGCTTTAGCCCATTCCATCACTTCATGAAGGAAACCCAAGGTTGGTTTCTCATTTGAATCAATATTTTAAGCAATTCAATAAGAGGATATGCACCCTTGTTGTCAAGAAAGCCTACTATTTAAAATAGAGTCTTCAACTCGTTTTCCATCTTTCGTAATTGCAAACCGACTAGTTTTCCATTCCTTAGATGTAAACATAGTCGTTAGTGCACCCTTGTTGTCAAGAAATCAGCCCAAAGTAAGATAGGACATGGCTGATACATTAATAGTAGGTCAAATCAATCCCTTTCCCTTTGTGTAGTTCCTCAGCATAATCAAAAAGAGTGTCTCTGAATTAATATAAGTTGTGAATTTTTGTCCCTTCTTGATTGTCAAACGGCGGAGCTTTATTTTCTTATCAAAACCCTGTAACATTAAATCAATACAATGTAAAGCACGAGGCGTCTAGAAAAGCCTTCTTTTTTTGCATCAACAACTCTCCAGTCACTTTATAGTTTGCAGTATTATATGTGACGACTGGTACAACATTTTCTTCACCAACTTCCTCCACTATCACATCTAACATTTCTAGAAATTTATTTGTACTTTTAGATATATCAAACACTTCTTTAGAAAATAAAAAGATTGTTCCCTTATGACTATACACAAGAAAATTACATATAAATCATCTGTTACTATCAGTCCATACATCAAACATAATAGAACAACCATTTTTCTTCCAAATTTTTTTGTGCTCCTCTATCATATTTGTAGTTTCACTTATTTATTCAAGAATTTCTCTCTTATCTCATGATCTGAGGGTGGCTTGAATCCACATTCATGCCTTGCAACCAATTCAAACATTATTTGGAACTCAGGATCTTTTGAACAATTAAAAGGGACCACACTAGAATAAAAAAATCTAGCAGTTTGTTGGCACGCTTCCTCCGGCCTTCAAGTCTTTCTTCGAGATTTCGTCAATGGTTTTTTAAGTGCTTTCTCCTATTGTCTTCTTGAGAGATAATGCACCAATATCTCCTCTACTTATCTCCTTTTGTTTCCCTTTGATGTTAATTTGTTGTTCATCTCCTCTTTCTACTACATCATCTTCTGCTATAATTCCCATAAACTTCAATAGCTCTGAATGTTTCCTTTTGAATAAAACTAGTATCATTTGTTTCCTCACATCATCGGGTACAAAGGCACAAGCTTTAACATCTTCTTTAGTACCAACTAGGTGGTGTTTGAAGCGAAAAATACCACATGTACAGATTTTGTTACAATACTTGCATTGAACTTTTGTACTCTCTCCATCAACATCATAACCATGTTGCCATCCCACATCTGTTCTTTTTCTTTTAGTTTGAGAACCACTAGTTTCCCTACTCACAATTGCTTGGCTTTGAGTCCCAGATTCCATAATATAATTCAACCAAAAATCACACAATCTTCAAGCACCTAAGTGACATATATGAAAATCAACCACTTAAGCTTTAAAACTCCCAAAGTGAGACATACTATATTAATAAACAATAAATTAACATACAACATGCTAGTCGTGTACATAATGATATCAACCAATGCTTAAAAAAATGACAAGATTAGAATAATATAATCCAAATTAACAAAGGAATGAACCAACACATATAAACGTAAGGGTTTTTTTTTTTTTTGGATAAACATAAATATAAGGGTTTCTTTTTTGTTTTTGCCAAATAAACATAAGGGTTTAAATTTGCTTAAAAGGATGATTTTTGTGACAAATTTCTTCTCCATCGTTATATTAGATCGCTATTGTATGGGGGAACAAAGTGCATTTTTTTTTTATTTTTAATGAAATATAGAGAGAGAAAGAAACATATTAGCAAGTGTCGCAACAATCGAATTTTTCGTAGAGCAATACTCTAAACATAAAACAATCCTAAGCATTACCATTAAAATTGAATGAGAAAAAACCCATCAAAATCAAGAGAAATTAAATAGTTAAGAGAAATTGCATCTTAAACTCTTAAAGAAAAGTGAATCTTTAAGACAAGATTACATACTTGAGGAATAGGATAGATCTATGAGCAAGTTGTTGATCGCTGGTTTTCTCCTATTCTAGCTAGTTAAGATCTTAGGAGTCACTTCACAAGATCAATGAAAGCTATATTATAAGTTGAAGAGGCCGGGTTGTATAGATGAATTGCTACACTAGCTATTCTTTGTGTGTGTGTGTGCATATATATATATACACATACCCTAGCATTATAAATCAAAATTGGATCTCTCTAGATTTCTCTAGAGTTGTCTGGATTTGAACAATTTTAAATCGTTGAATTTCTTGTTTTCCATTGAGATCGCGCCACGTGACGACCAACCTCATTATATAAAAGACACAATTTCATCAAATAAAATTGTGCGTTTTGGTGTGTGTTAGTGCGAGGCGTGCGAATTCCAGAGGACTTCAGAGGGAGCTTCAATCCAAAGGATTGGGTCATTATAAATCATAGCCTAATGCCCATATTAAGATGATTTTGGAGAAGGTGGATTCATTTGTATGTTTATTTTCAAAGATTATTATTACTTCCTTTCTTACTATCTCTCATTTGGTAAAAGTATTTAGTATTTAGTCTAAATATATATTTTATTTGCTTTTATTTAAATTCCTAAAATGATAGTAGAAAGATTACGAATTCTTCTAACAATTAGGTCTCTGAAAGACTGAAATACACAATTTAGTCCCTAAAAGATCTAAACGATATACGCTTTAGTCTCTGAAAGAACCATACGATATACTCTTTAATCCATAAAAATGTTTAACTGTTTGGATGTTTGAGGAACTAAGCTATACATTTTAATCTTTTAGAGTTTGATTTGTGAACTCGATAATATTTTAGGGGTCGTATTTACTCAATAAAATTTGGATGGTGTATGAGTAGTCATGAGCTGGTACCTATTTCAATTAATTTATTTATTTTTCAATTGTTTGGCTTTTTACAAGGATTACTAAATACTTTGAATATATATATGTATATATATTATATATATATATAAAAGATTAATCTTATTTAAGTTTTATGGCTGTCCTTTATCTTAAATATTTGTAGAGATCTTCAAGAGTGCCTTGCCGCTGAGTCACACATGCATATGCAATTTGATTACCATATTAATTAGGGGTAAAAGACAGAAAGAAATTTATTTTAATTTATATTAATGTCAAATTGATGGATACAGATTTTCTAAATTTGCTAAGAAATTGACTATGTAAATTTCAAATAGATAAAGATAAAACAATAAAAGCTTGGATNATTTAAGAGGGACCAAATTTTTTATAAAATAAATATATAAAAAATGAAAAAATAGTATGGGCCAACCCGCCAACCCGACCCAAACCAACTCGCCACTGTTTGATTTGGGGAGTTGGTTTGGGTTGACTCAATTATTTTCTTTAGCCCAATCCAACCCAACCCGCCAAATAAATTAGTGAGCCCGAACCAACCCGTCCTAAACCCAACCCAACCCAGCCCGCGAACACCCCTACTTTTGGTTTAATTTCATTATTAATAATAAACTTAGATCATATGCTAAAATGTGTTTNATTTATGTAGTGTTCCTTTTTTGTACATTAGAGAATTGATAATTATCTTTAATAATGGCCATTAGATTTCTTTTATACATTTTAATAAGTTTTATGCATGTTTACGTTTACAGATAATTTTGGTTTAATTTCATTATTAATAATAAACTTAGATCATATGCTAAAATGTGTTTTCCAAAATTCTTGAAGTAATTAAAATTAGAGATTTTATTTTATCACTTCAAGATATTTTTGTTAAATTACCTTCTAAATTATCGAATTAAATAAAGAATCGACAGAAATTTACAGTTGAAATCTAATTTTTAATTACTATAAATTAAGTATTTTTAAATTTTAAAATATTAAATTTATTATTTAAATATTTTGTAAATTAACTAAAAGGATTTAATGTCCTCTTTAAATAAATTATTTGGTCAAATTATTTGAACTAGTTAATAGGTCATTTTATTTTTAAAATATAAAATTATATTGATAATCTTGAATTTTTCTGAGAATGTGATTTGAGTTTTGTTATGTTTTGAGTTAAAATTTAAGTTTGATATCAATACTCTGACCATGCTCGTGAGTTCAAAAAATTTAGTAGTGCTTGAGATTTAGAAAGAAAAAGATCAACATAGTTAATGATTAAAAAGTTAATAAAGTAACTTAGTTTTATACCTCTTCTTAATGTTATTGAAGTTAGATTGGATTTTTGCTTTAGCCCCTTCCATCTCTTCATAATGAAGGAAATTCATAGCTGGTTTCTCCTTTGAATCCACCTTTTGAAGCAATTCAAATAAGAGGATATACACCACTTTATCTACTTTAGTGGTGAAACCCTGGCGTAACACAACTTCTCTCTCACATTACTGGGGCTGCCGTTGTGTTCAACGGTGGTAGCCCTCATTTGTTTTTTCTAGGTATGTTTCTTTTGTCTTTTTCTTTATTGGGGAGGTCTCCTCTTTCGTTAGAGAAGTTTTCTTCTCTCATTAAGGGAGTGTTTTCTCCCTTTCTTTTAAAAAAGGGGATTTTCTTTTGTAAATATACATATAAGATAGATCTTCATCTCTGGAGCTCTATGTTGAAGAAGAGAATGGGTTAAGAAGATGAATATCTCAGAGAGAGAGAGATGAGGGGTGTGTTGTGTCTCTTTTAAATCTTCCAAGTTTTATGTATTTTTTAGAGATTTATAGATCTGACTTTGATTTATATTTTGTATGGGAGATTTGTATCTCATTTTCTTACTTAGGTGTGTTGCCTAAGATTTTCTTATATTCTCCTATACTTCTTTATTCTATTACGTGGAGTGTAAGACTAAGTTTTCAATGTTAATTTTTGTCTTACTTGTCTTCAGATTGTAAAGCCTTGTGCTATATTCATGATGTATGAAATCTAAAAAAAAAAAAAAGAGGATAGGAAACCTTTAAGTGTGTAATTCCATTATCCCAAAAACTACTATCTAAAATTGAGTATTCAACTAGTTTGCCATCTTTAGTAGTTGCAAATTGACTAGTTTTCCATTCCTTAGATGTAAACATAGTTGTTAGTGCACCCTTGTTGTAAAGAAAGCAGCCCAAAGCAAAATATGCCATGACAAATCGAGTAATAGTAGGTCTAATCAATTCCTTTCCCTTTGTAAAGTGCCTCAGCATAATCAAAAGCAATGTCTTTACATTTTGAATAAATGTAAGTTGTGATTTTCTGTCCCTTCTTGATTGTCAACCGGTGGAGCTTTATTTTCTTCTCAAAATCCTCTAGCCTTATCAAGGAGTCCATAAAAGCCTTCTTTTTTTTGCATCAACAACTCTCTAGCCAGTTGCGTTATAGCTTGCAGTATATGGTCATATTCTTCTCGTTTCAAGTTCGAATGTAACGAGTTCAAAGGTAAGTATTGTTCTCAAAGAGTACGTTTTTTCTTACTTTTATACTATTCAAAATTTAGAATAGCATCTTTAAGTATATAGAGTTTTTCTAATTTTACTCCTATAATAAATTTAATTAGATTTCAAGATATATATAATAATATATCTTGTTAAAAATATTTTGACTGTAAAATAGTATAATATATATTAAGTAAATTACTAATTTATACTATTTAATATAACGCGTGCAACGCACGCAAAGTTATAAAAACATGTAGACATATCTAAAACAAATGAAACATTTAAGTCTAATTTAAGATCTATCACATACTTTTGAGACCAATGTAAATATTTGGCATATATATATATATATGCATGAAATATTGTGTAAAGTACAGTTCATGGTTAAATATGCTCATAACATTATAGTATCTTGAAATTTCTACGTATATGAGGTAAAATGATACACTCAAGAAGAAGAAAAGCAAAATGGAAAGGCAAAGAGAGGACTAAAATAGATGAATGCAAAACAATCTATCAATAGAATGGAAATTGTACAACCTTCCCACGCTGGCCTTCCACCTCAACTGTTATGGCCACATCACTTTCTTGTTGGCTCCGTAGGCTCCTAATTGTATCATAAATTTTTAGATCACTTTAATTAAGTGAACAATTATTGTAATATTAGCTTATTTAATTCTCGTGAAAACCTTTTGAGTGCAAATTCGTTTTTTTTTCTTTTCTCATCAAATGGATATATCCATTTCCGACCAAAAAACCTATATATATAATTATATATGATATCATAAATTCTGTTAAATACATTTCCAACCAAAATGGATATATTTGTTAAACACAAATGCAACGACACTTACACTAACAATAGACTCTTTAAATACATTAGCATAAAATTAATCATTCATAAATTTTATTGAACAACTTAAAAATGGAGATCGAAAGCTCCTATAACTAAAAGCTTGGACTTGTACATAAAAGCTTTCAAATCTGCCACAACAAAAGAGAAATAATTAACAAAAATATATCGTTAAAAATACAAGAAAAATAAAAGATATGTAAAAATTTGTCATATCTACTGTTTAGAGATAAATTGATAATATGTGTTTGAAAAATGCTAGCTAGCTTGTAAAATGTGGAGGAAGAAAGAGGAATCAAGGAAAGAAGAGAAAAAAAGAAGAAGAGAAAACCTACGTTTTGGTCCCTCAATTGTTAATGAGTCAACAATTTAATCTCTAAGTTGTAGGAAAATATGAATCAGTCCCTCAATTCTACACTTTCGTCTACGTTTTGGTCGCTAAGCTGTTAACTGTAAGTTATTCTAATGATTTGGCCATTAAGTGATGAAATATCGCCGTTAAGTGCTGAATTGACTTCCACATCATCTATCTTACTCATATTTCATTTTACACATCAGCTAATATAACTAAATTAAAAAAGTTAAATAAAATGAAAAATTGATGAACTTGAACAATTATTAATCCACTCATGCCACTAGCTGCTTTGCTTATCTTCTTCCCCTATGTTCATACCCATCGCATCCATCACTGCTTCTGTAAAAGTCTTCAACTTTAATTTGCCAAAGACAACCATTAAAAACAAAAAGTCATTTATTATAACTACATATATCGTGGATCCATGTTATTTAGAGCGGACAAAATGTAATTATAATAAATGATTTTTTGTTTTTAATGGCTATTCATGGGAAAGTTGAAGACTTTTTAGAACAAATGGTGGATGCGATTAAGGCCATGAATATATATAGGGGAAGAAGATAAGTGAAGGAGGTTGAATGAGTGGATTAATTGTTCATGTTCATCAATTTTTCATTTTATTTTTTTAGTTTAATTATATTAGCTGGTGTGTAAAATGAAATATGAGTAGGATAGATAATTTGAGAGCCAACTCAGCACTTAATAGTGACACTTAATCACTTAACGAACAAATCATTAAGTTAACTGGCGGTACCAGTTAACAGCTCAGTGATCAAAACGTAGATGAAAGTGTAAAATTGAGGGAATTATTCATATTTTCCTACAATTCAGGGACTAAATCGTTGACTCAGTAACAATTGAGGGACCAAAAAGTAAGTTTTCTCAACAAAAAAAGGATAATGAAGAGGAATCAAATTTGTTTAAGTGGGTTTAAGTGAACTATATCTATATATACCACCAAATGGATTTTATACTAGTTAACTTCATTATATCTATGAGTAAATATTGTTAATAATTTAGTCTTTGAAAGATCATTGAGTTAATAATTTAGTCTCTAAAATATTAAAATACACAATTTAGTCTTAAAAAGATTAAAACGGTATACTCTTTGATCCTTGAAAAATTAAAATTAAACAATATACTATTTAATTCATGAAAAAGACTAACAAGAATACTGTTTCGATCTTTCAGGGATCAAACTATGTATAATGTATTTCAATCTTTTAGGGACTAAGTTGTCATTTGGGTGATCTTTCAGGGACCAAATTGTTAATTAGTTTACTTTATATCTGAGTAAACTAACAATTTGGTCCCTAAAAGATCGCTGAGCTGACAACTTGGTCCCTAAAAAATTTAAAATACACAATTTAGTCACTAAAAAGTCAAAATAGTATCATTTACATAGACTAAATAGTTTATCGTTTTCATCTTTTAAAGACTAAAGAGTAAAGAGTATAATCTTTTAACCTTATAATTAAGGAGCAAGATGTAAATTCAATGATTTTTTAGAAATCAGATTGTTAATTTACTCTTTCATTTTCAACAAGAAATGAGTTTCAGTTTCAAACTTTAATCCTTGTATATATATATATATTTGTAAAATTTTATGTACTCATTTACCTTGGATTCCGAAACACCCTGGACATTTTCTTTAGAATTTGATGAGGTCTCCTTCACATTTGTCTCTGTTTTCTGAAGATTCCCAAATTAAAGAGTATCATAAACAAATAATATAATGTATAATATAGTATATATATATATATTGTTAGAAATAATAAAATAGAAATAAGATATAAATAGAAGAATGGATTATAATGGATGGCTTTGAGGCGTGATGAATCACTTTCCTTAAAGAGTGATTGCCTATACATTGGGGAAAGTTAGGTAAACCCCTTCCAAGATACAACAAAGCCTATGAATTGAACTTAACATACTATTTCATAGTAAATATTGTCTTACATCTTATGTAGTTTGTAATATTGCATAACATCATGCATAGCAGAAAGTATCTTACTTCGATTTAAACTTTCTATTAGTATAAATTCTTTAAAGTTTTGACGAAGTAATTGGTATACTAAGATTTGAACCACTACTCCATATGCCAAATCCGAAAGCATTTACACACATGATATTATTATTTATGACATAAATTCAATTCCTTACTTCAGCACTTTTATGGCCATGTGTGCTACTCTTGGTCTCATGAATATTTAACAAGATCAACCTTAAAATTTTGCTTGAAGCGGCACCACTTCAATATTCACGTAGGTGGATTTGTCAATTATATCTCTGTTACTTAAGATATTTAACAATTCCATTAAGATCATATCAACCTCCATTTCGTAACATTACGCACCATTAAGTTTTGTGACAATGTGTTCTTATCATTACATTTGTCAACTTCTTTACTCCTCACAAAATAATATACAATATAAACTTTAAAATGGAGCATTAACTTGGAGTTTGGTGCTTCAAACAACCTATAGTAACTTGTTATTATATGAGTGTATAATAACTCAAAACAACATATATTGAACTTATATGGTTAGAGTCATAGAGTGTATAATAACTCAAAGTTGGGTTTCCATTACTAATGTTTTAACTTGAGGGTTTAGCCCCATCTCTTCAAGTTGTATTTCATTTCTTGGCAATGCTTTTACTAGCATATCAAATGATTACTTATTTGATTGCATAAAGACTATTGCCATAGTCACATGTGTCTTTTATTCTTATATATAGGCATGCCATAAACTCATTATATCCACTTACATAGACTATTGTTATAGTTCTATGTGTTATCATAGTCTCATATTTGATTGCATAAAGTTACAATATATTTAATTGAGTACTACAAAACATATTGTAACTTTATCAAGTGGTGTCTTTCAATTACTAATAGACACATCTTTTGTTATGAAGAGATATAACTTTTAGATAGTGTCTATTAGTAGTTAATGAACACATCTTTCAAATGAAATGATATGTCTATTAATTATTAATAGACACCTCATCATAAATAGAGTTTTATTTATTTTATAAAAAATAATCACATTGATAATATTACAAACTATCCAATATATATATATATATATAAAATAATATAAAAAAACTGATGTACTCACTTTCAAGTTTTTTCCTTTTTGTTTTCGTCCCGGAAGAATGTTTTGTTCTTCGTATCGTTTGACCTCTTTCAAAGATCGACATTTCACTTTTGACACATCATGAATATAGACCTGAAACAAAAATAACTTATCTAAAAAAAAACTCTTGTAATATATTTATATGAAGAATTAACTTAAGATATAGGTCAAATAGTCATTTTGATCCTTAAACTAGATGTTAAAATTTCTTTTGGTCTTAAAATTATTTTTTGTTCAATTTTGGTTTTCAAACTTTCATAGTTGTTTGTTTTGGTCTCAAAATGTGATTTCATCTGATTTTTGCTGTTATTTCTAACATGAACAGTTAAGATAAACAATTTATCTCTCATGTGCCATGATAAGTGAGTTGGTAAAGAAAAAGAAAAAACTTTCACTTTCTGAGAGAAACATCAAGTACATCCTCAATGTGACTAAGAATAACAAATTTTCTTTCTCCCTTCGTCAATTCATTTATTATGACACATACATATGACAGAGAAATTGATCATCTCAAATGTCCAGGTTAATAATAATAACAAGAGAAATTAGACGAAATCATACAAAATGGGGCAAATGTAAAAATTTGAAGATCAAAATAGAATAAAAAATAATTTCAAGACCAAAATGAAATGTACCTATAGATCGAGGATCAAAATGAGATATTGAACCATAAAAATGCAAATGAGTTTCAACGACACTGCATATACCTTGTCAATCACCCCATTCTTCCGAGGCTCTGCTTTGCATGTCCAGCCTTCAGGCACCTCATTTATTTTTCTCTATATATATTTCCATAAGTAACACAAAATAATCACAAAATAATATTTCTTTTTATTAGACTTGTCCATTTCCTATATATACATATTGGATGAAAATTAAAGTGAAATAATCACAAAATATAAAATTTTTTAAAATGTAATTGAATTTACCCGCCTATACGGTATAGTATAGATAATGTCTTCGCCTGGTCGTTTAAAAGATATCGGAGTAGCAGCAATAATTTTATCTTCAGTGTCTATTTTCTGCATTTTATGTAAATAATCATATAGGATGAAACAAATTATTTGAATCTAATTCAAGTCACTGTTATATACAATTTCAAGAGAAAATGCAGTATGAAGATATAGATATATTGCATAGAGTGATTAGGACATTAATTATTGATTTTGTTTTTTAAATCATTATGGTTTTCCAGATCTAACTACCGTTCCAAGTAATTAGATTATAAACTTCTTTTAAGTAAAATGACATTTTTCGCCATTAAACTTTAGATCAAATATTTATAACTTTGTCCTCAAAATTTGTTTGCTACCAAGTTTTATTCTTGCCTTAATTCCATATAACTTAACGGCAAACTCTATGTGAATAATTTTGAAGGTTCATAATTGATAGTGAATTCAAATATTAGAAACGCATTTGATAGTAAATTTTAGAAGTATGAACAAAATGTTGGAGTTTGCCGTCAAGTTATTTGATCAAGTTCGAACAAAAGGATAAAATTGATTGAAGTATAGAACTTTAGAGATAAAATTGATAGCAAACAAATTTTTCGGGAAGAATTAAAAATTGATTAAATTTTAGAAACAAAAAGTGTATATAGAAAAAATTTCAGAAAATAAACAAATTGCAATTTGGTTGAAAAATAATTTCTTTTAAAATATTTTGAGTGAGCTATCAATATCCAATCAAGGGAAAGAGGTAAAAAAAGGTTAATCTTCCATCTCCATCCGTTAACGTTATTCTCCCATCCAAGCACTTCCCTTCCCGTTTATCTTTTAATTCCTAAAATTATATAGCCTAAGGCAATGTTTGAATTGAGTATTAAGGAAGATAAAGGAAGGGAAAGAAACATAATCGAGATAACATCCCTCCATTTGGATAATAAAAAATTGGAAGAGAAGAAAACGAGAGATTAACTACCCTCTTTAAAAAATTCCATACACACAAATTTGGGATATTTCGAGGAGCCAGTACTAAAATTCAAACACAAGAATGAAATGTGGAAGGTTAACCTTCCCTTTCCCTCCCCTCTCCTTCCTTCCCTTTCCAATTGATAAAATTATAGAGATAACGATGAGAAGTCATTGATTGAGAGAGCAAGTGAATGGAAGGGAACACTACAACTCTTAAAGCTATTAAATACCATACTAACTAGAAAGTGTAAAGACTCAATCTTTTAGTTATGATATTGTCAATTAATTTGTTGTGAGGTTATTGAGAGAGTAATGACTCTAGTTTCAAATTTTAGAAATCAAAGCAATGCATGTATGATAGAAATGGAATGTAATCTTAAAGGAATCTAACACCAAATGATGATTCAAATGAGGAGACAGAATACACTAGAAAAGAAAATAGCTACAAATATATATACCTCCTTCCTTGAGCTTGTATCACTATCACCATGATCATTTCCTGGTGATTCGTAGAATGTTGAAATTGGAGTTGCTGCAATGGCTTTGTCTTTAGATTCCTGTACATAATTAAGCATAGAGATTGAAGACAAATTAAATTATAGGCCAAAGTCCTACTTTGGTCCCTCATATTTACTCAAACTTTTCTAACGGTAGAACTTTTTGGAAACTTGGGGGGACCAAAACAGAATTTTCAGCAAACATGAGAGACCAAAATGGAACAAAAAAAATTGAGGGACCAAAACGGAACTTTGAGCAAACATGAGTGACCAAAA
Source organism: Chamaecrista fasciculata (assembly GCA_003254925.1). Lineage (NCBI taxonomy): Eukaryota > Viridiplantae > Streptophyta > Magnoliopsida > Fabales > Fabaceae > Chamaecrista > Chamaecrista fasciculata. Next base: position 934 of record QANZ01021628.1, on the reverse strand, counting down.
CAGAACTTTGAACAGACATGAGGAACCAAAATAGGACATTGGCCTTAAATTATATGATTAAACAATTGAAAAAAATTTATACTCAGATCAGTTTTCAAGCCCTAACACTTGAGTGGCACCTTGAAGTAACCACTTTAATAAAGATAAATCAAAAAAGAGTGTCAACAAAAGCCACACAAGATTTTCAAAATACTATTTCTTGTTTTCGATCTAAATATCATGTGGCTAATTTGAGGGTGCCTTTTCCACAAGATATTTGTACATATATGTACATACCATGTCGATCAGTTGAAGAAATGTTGATTTGAGGGTAACTTTTCCACCAGATCAATCGATGGAATCCTCCCTTTAAGCAGCCTTTCACTTTAATCAAGAAATCAGAGAGTAACTAAAAGGACAACCAAAAAAAAAAAAATAAAGAGAAGCAAATAGTTTCAGATGATTCAAACTTAAAAAGCGAAGAGATTGTAAAGGTTTCACCTTCTGCAAATGGATTTGGTCTTCACTTGTAGCTTTCTAGCTTAATCCCTTCGATCTAAGTTGGTAAAGCGTTCACGCTTTCGCCATTCCTTTTCGTAAAGCTATTTAAAACTGAAATTTGGCTTGGAAATCGATGGCCTCTCCACCGTCGGATCCGATCAACTTTTTTGTCTTGAGATATGTGCTACACAAATCTCGAGACAAAAAATTGAATTTGATAGTGGAGTTTGTATCATTACTTGTTTGGTTTTAGATCTGGACATATTCTCTTGGTCATTTTTCATTGTGGCTCTCTAGCTTAATCCCTTTAATCTGAGTTGGTAAAGCTTTCACTCTTTTCCCTCTATATTTTGTCAAACTATTTAAGACTAAAATTTCGTTTGGAAAAATCTATTCCTCTCCACCGTCAGATCTGATTAATTGTTTTTGTCTAGGGATATGTGCTACACAAATC